>CAJHQP010001625.1:0-108376 GCA_905132765.1 Moricandia arvensis
ATTGTTTAGAATATTGATTGATATAATAAAAAGCCCATTAATAAAAGATGTTCCTAAAGTTTTCTTTAAGATGTAAGACTAGTGATTTTTTAAAGTTAATGTTTTTCACTATTCTAAAGTTTTATATCAAATTTGTGGTATTTTTTTTTGAATGGTCAACTACACCGTCTTTCTTTTATAAGAAAAATCCCACGAGCCTCGATTTACAAATGAAAGTGTTCAATAAGAGAAATTAATGAAAAAGCGACAGCTGTTTAGTAGATAAACAAGTATTAAAACCTCTTAATCAACCAGTTAACTCTTTTTGCTAGCCTGTAGTATCCAGTAAGCAAATTTAACCACGTTTTTCCTAACGGGTTAAACCCAAACCCGAACCAAAACAAATAATATGAAAACAAGAAAATTTAAAAAGTATAGAATAATTAACAAGATTGACCATCGGTGTAGCAACGGAGTCTCTTCACCGGAAAGTCATGCCGGAAAACACCGTGTGACGCAGCTGCTCGCCACTCTTCCACCAGCAAAGCGTCAAGCTCGACCTGATCAACGGCTCCCGTCGCAGCCCCAAGAAACTCGGCGAATCCACCGACACGACCCGGAGGTTTGGCTTTCCGACGACCGGCGCCGATGGGAACATTCCGGAGAGCTCCACCGGCGGTCCAGTAACGCTGGCAACCTTTGCAGAAGTGTCTTGGTTGTTTAACGTTGTAATTATTGAAGTAACAGAACTTAGTCTCCATGCTCTTGCATCTCGGACATGCTATGATCTTGTCTGGACGCTTCTCCACCGTTAGATCCGATGATGATGATGATGATGATGATGATCTAACGGCTGTTGTTTCTTGTAGCTCTGGTTCTTGTTGCTGCTGCACTTCTCTTTTAATGGTCGTTGCTGTGATGTTAGTGGCGTTGAATGTTATGGTTTTGCCGAAGAGTTTAATCCCTTGGGAATCTTGGGTCGCCATTGATCAAATGAGATGAGAGACTGAAAGGGAGAGTTGTGATTAAGTTTCTTGCAGTGATGAAAGAGAGAAGAGACGTGTATAGTTTATAGGATGAAGTTTTTCATTTTCCTTTCTTTCTTTTTTTTTTTCTGAAAAGATTTCTGGTTTATTATATCGTTTTCGTGGGAAAGGAGAGAAAATAACCAAGGTAGAGTAAAATAACCAGATCTGAAATACCAAACCGAATTTGATCCAAAATAGTAATATCAAACCTGACCAAAGCTTGTAAAATACTTGAATATAGACAAAGCTTTAATATCCAAAGAATTAGAATTGCATTCAACTCTAAACTCAAATATTTTGGTTATTCAAATATATTTGAGTCATAGTTATATGATTATATATTATATTTGGATTTAATATTTATAATACTCAAAAAATATTGAGAATTACCCAAAATACTCAAACTCCAGAAATAATTGTAATACATACCGATTTTTCATTCAAATATCAAAACTGCACCAATTCTTATATTAGATATAAAGTTACATATTATTCAAATTTATATGTTATATTAATTTTATTTTAGATTTGTGGATTTTAAAGTATATCTAAAGTTTTGATTCTTTCTATATAATTTAATGAGTATCCAAATCTAAACTCACAAAAACCCTAATCAAACTCATATCAAAATATATAAATGTCCAAGCAGATTTTAAATTTTTAACTCTGAAAACTCAAAACCAGATCCCAACATAACTCAAAAACAAAGCCCACCAGTAAGCAAATAGGTTATTAGGAAGAATAAATACAGAAAGAATATGGTAGGCACATTTATTACTTACTGCATTCAAAACAAAATGTGTGTATTACTTTTCCTTTTCTCCCAAATTGTATTTGTTTTTGCTGGAATAAATGCTTTTTTATCTTTTTCATGACTTGTATCAATCTTTATGCCAAATAAATATTTTACTATTTTCTTAATAAATATTTTACTATTTTCTTAATAAATATTTTACTATTTTCTTAATGGGATATGCCGGATAGTTTTTTCTTGTGCCACGGAAACAAATGTCACTATTCAAAACCCAATTAGTCTCACCAAACCCTTTAAATTCGCAGCAGCATCATCCATCCATTCTTGTTTTAGCTGACTAATATTATTATAGTTTGTATATCAGAAGGGTTCGATTTGTTGTTATGGAAGGTAACAAATCAATAACTTTTTAATGATGTGCAAAGTTTTTTAAAATATGTGTAAAAGTTTTTTTAACTGATGCAATGGCTTTGTCATAAAGATTGATATAAAATTATATGTTATTTTTATTTGAACTTATTCTTTTCAAGGTATTTGAAGATTATATAAGGGTTCATGTCTGTTGGTATCGACCATCTGATTTAAAGGAGTTTAAACCAAATGGAAGATAATCTGTATTTTGATATTTGTTCTGTTCGGTTGAATTTTATCAACCCATAAGAAACCATCTATATCCCTTCTCATAGGTAAGTCCTAGTGTAAAATAGTACTAATATATATAATTTGTGCGTTTGATCGATTAATATAATGGTTGAGTAGCTATTAAATTGGAAAATTAAATAAATTAGTTTGTTATAGGAATAAATAAATAAATAAAAGTTTAGCAAAGCATGTTTCAAAACATATTTTATTTAAATGACACTACTATACGTAATTTTCATTCGTTATTTAATGTAAGAGAAAGTAATAGAGATCTTTCTCAAAAAAAAGTGATAAAGATGAGAGGTAGAAAACAAAAGAAAAGAAAAAAGAAAGCACTGATCGATGTTCATGTTTCTCTTTTCTTCTCAAAATCTTGCTTTCATAGTATATGTTGTTTTCACTGGAACCTTTATCTACTTTTTTTTTTTATCAACACTGGAACTTTAACTACTTAGTCGCAGAAAATAACAACTTTTAAAAAGCCCTTTTAAAGAGATCGACTTTTAAGTTAGATATAAATAATAAATTATAAAAACTTAATAGACCTATTCAAAAAGAGAATATAAATGTGCGAAATACATATAATATAGAAATATATATGTTGAAAAATATTCGTTCATTGAGCTAATTTTGCAAATTGTATTCAAGGTGATTGAATTTCAGTTTATAGTCAATTCGAAAATGAGAGACAACTGAGCTACTACACAAGCATAGTTGTAACCAATTTTGTAAGAAAACTTATATTGTACACATATAACTTTTACGTTTTGTGTTCTTATTCAAGAATTTTGATCACATGCATGTTGGATGGATATGGTCCTATGGAGTACTAATACATATTACATTGCGTGCTAGATTTCCTAGAAAAAAATGTGCTTTATAAAAACAAAGGAAGGTTAGTCATTCTGCATAGATAAAACTATATAATATATATAAACACACATAATTAGTTGTAACTTGTAAAGGCGGATTATCTTTTCTTAAGCCATTTTTTTCCTTCTTTCCTTATGGTTCCAATGAATTAGGTGACTAACTTCTGTTGGTTGCCCCTTTTTTTCTTCTTTTTTTTCTTCCTTTCAAATTTTAATATTTTCATCATGGCTTCTTTTGGGTTTGGAAAATTCACTTTATAAGAAAGTCTCTTTTTAAAGAAAAGCAAAAAACTTTTGTGTGGGGATTGTTCTTTAATTTATCTTTAATAAAGTGATTTAAAATTAATTAAATGAATCAAGAACGGGAATTACTAACTATTTTCTCTCTTTAATGTCTATTGTAGAGATATGACTCGTACTTTATTGATCTTTTCTGCATAAAATGATATATTATCCATTTTTATCATAACATGTCGGACTATGCTCTTATATGTTGGAACTAGCCGTATTTTAAAACAAATGAAAGGATCAAATTTTATTTATTTTTTCCACATGGTCGTGTGCACATAGTGTAAATTTGTCCTATGATCTTATGTTCACAGTCCTGAAAGCAATTATATATACGTTAGGCTTATGAGGAGAACATGTTCGATATTGATAAAAAATTTCTTTCCAGGGGTTCCAAATTGTAATTCTTATGGTTCCATATTCCACAGTTTAAAGAGACATCAAATATTATTTACTTATTGCTAGATAAAGTGGAATGAAATAGTAAAATAAGCTTTATACTTGTTTAGTTTTATTTGAAAAAGGTGCACTTTTCATTGATGCGAAAACTTTATTTTCGATTAAGAATTTAAAAGTTAAAGAAAAAGAGGAAATTGAGGATAATTATTTAACTTTAATTTTGAACAAATGAATACTTTTTTTTTAAGGAACAAATGAGTATGCCTTAAGGCCATGTTCAATGCGGGGTTTTTAGGTGGGGTTCTTAACTTTTGATTTTTCGTTTTTTCGTTTTTTTTTTTTTTTACTTTACGGCTAAGAACCGGCTTTTAAAACTCTTATTTAAGAGCCGGTTCTTAGTTTTTCTTAGTTAAAACTAAGAATCGACTCTTAACAAAAGTTAAGAACCCCACCTAAGAACCCTGCAATAAACATGCCCTAAGGCTGTGCTTTCCTTTCCTAAAGCAAAAACATATATTGCATTTTTGATGTATATAAGTATGTATTTTAAGATTATAAATTAACCTCTCACATAATTACTAAATAATCTCTAAAATGAATGTTTCCTTCAGTTAAGTTCTCTCTATAGTTTTCTAAATTTTTCAAAAGTTTATTCACGACGTTTTTTAACATTTGATAACCAATTGTAGCTAAAAATGATTAACTATTAAGAAAATATAATATACAATGTTCACAAGAACAAAATCTCAATTATTTATGGCAGATAATAAGAAACTAAGCACATAACACATCATGTAAGCGAAGTTCACGGCCTAATGGTCTTGAAGACCTTATCTTCTTCGAAGTCTTCTACTTGCCAACTCACTTTTTGATGTTTTTTAAAGTTTTGTAAGCAAAACCATTTATCTGGTTCTCAAAAAAATATTTTGTATATCAAGAAGTTCGAAGACGAATCCTGTAGTCTCTTCAAACCGAAACTACATCATGTAGTGTTAATTTCCTTTCAGCGATTACTCAAATTAGGAATTTCTAACACGATGTTCATGATCATTTTCAATTGAACTAATTACTTCTAGTCTTTTCTGCTTTTTTCTTTATGTTTCTGTAAAGCTTTTATAAGCAAAACCATTTACCTAATTCTCAAAAAAATATTTTGTATACTATGTATTTTCTCCTTCGACCTTTTTGATTGCGATTGCTTCCATAACCAATAGCACAGCTGACAAAAAACTGAGCTTCTTCGGTATAGTATAAAAGTAGAATAAAAAACATAATCTTTAACATGCATTAAAATGGTTTGCAAAAAATACATGCATTTCAAACAAGGATTCTATTTTTTCACTACTTGCGATTAACGTATATAAACCTTCAAGAAGAATTGAGCATAAAAGCTTAAATTTATATATTCTTTTCTTGAAGATATAGATCACGTGCGACAAAATCTACTTATCTGCTACACAATAGACACATGCATCACATTCCATGCTATAAATGTTGCTTGCATAACAAGATTAAACCCTAATTTAGGTTGTCTCCCGCAAGCTACGGTTGTCGTGCATGGAGTCATTTAGAGAGAAGAATAGGAATCTTAAGAAAATATCAGAAAAAACTTTGTATAAAATTAGGAGACTAAAGGACATAACGTACATAGTTTGCGATTCTCCAAAAATCAAGATGATCTTGGTATTTATGGTAGTAGGGTCATCGTTGTGTGGCAACCACATGTCTCAGGCCAACACTGATGTTTATGCTCTGCAAGAATCGAAAGAAATCAAGAATGTCTTTAAAGACGATATGACACATAAAGAATCAAGAATATGTATTTTCCATTGATTTGTGATTGATGTGTTACTTTGTACTCTCATTATCATCTTTGGTCGAAATGATCATAAGTAGCAAAATGTTTTTACTCAAGATGAATGAGCATAATAAACACTTTTTATATAAATTTATTTCTTGAACTACATTATTTTCTTGAAGATATACATACCACGCTACGACAAAATTTACGTATCATCTACACAATCCACACATTAGTTATGATACAATAAAAAAATACTTGCAGAAAGTAAATAATAAAGATGAATTAATTGGAATCTTTAGATGAAAAGGAGTTTTACGTATCGCTCCATGTATCACTTTCATCTCCATCGGTGCTAGCTACAGCCTGAAAAGGAAAAGAGATAGAAAGTGAGTGAGTGATAGAGTAACCATGTGTTGGAACAAAAGAGTACTTAAGTCTCTGAAGAAAATATTAGAATATATTTGATGTAATAGAGGATGAAACCTGGCGTATAGAGTTTGCTTTCTCCAACATCGCGCTGATCTTAGTGTTTATAGGAGGCTCAGTTGTTACAGCAGCAGATAAAGTCGTTGTCATAACCACAGGTCTCAGGTTGACATGCTGTTTCACAATTTGTAAGAATGTAGCCAAAGATTTATTAAAATGCATCAATAAAGCAGAACATAACTTTTTTTCACCAAAAGAATTAACTGCACTCACTTGTGTTCTGATTTGTTGCAAGAAGTCTCCAGCTTCAGTCTCCTTTTCCATGTCATTTTGTTTGACATTATTCTTCAGATGGACCTATCAGAACATATATGCTTGTTAATATATTGAAAAAGATTCCTGGAATATGAAACTGATCCACACATTACCTTAATTTCTGGTTTAGGAGCAGAAACCACAATGTTAGGCTCTTCTTTGCTGACTATAGACGATGATGAAGTATGCTTCTCAAAGGCAAATCTGAGAGCGTCTTGTAATTCTAGGGAATGCGTTGTTTTGTTGTCAGATATTGTTTCTGAGGCTGTCTTAGAAACCATCCATTGCAGAGGTGGGAATGGAGGTGGTAAAGGCTCAACAGGACTCTGGAGGTATGATAGGTTTAAGGCCACACAACCATTATCTGCTTCAGTGTCTAGAGAAGAAGGTTCACCACTGTTATCCACATGCCTACTTTCATGGAAAGAATCATATAGCTCTTGCTCTTTCCTTTCATGGCTGTCACTAGATTCTTCCCACTGCTCAGAGTTTGAAAAGGAGTGATAATCACTAAGATAATGGATGTCTGACGAGCATGGAGAGGATCTACAAAACGTGTCGTCGTCTGAACAAGAATCAGGAAGAGAAGTAGCAGCCTCTGGAAGCAGCTGAAAGGAAGGAAATGTATTGATGTTGTTGTCCTCATCTGAAAATTTCAGCTTTAGTCTAGAAGCCTGAAGGGTGTCAACGGAATTGAGAGATATTTTCATGTGTTGAAGAGGTGGAGACGATTTAAACCAATCAACAGGAGCTTCTTCTCTGAAGAGAACCATCGAGGTTCCCTTGTCCCTGCTCTTCTCTGTTGCCACTTCATCTTTCTCTGGAATAGTTGCTGGTAAAGCTTGTCTATCGTGAGACAATGAATCTCTTCTGCGAAAACTATTAGTGAATAACCTTTGGCTGAGTCCACCAAAGACTCCGTAAGAAGTCTCATGGCACTCTCTCTGGTCTGAAGTTAGATTTTGAGTTCCTGGACTTGCTAAGCTTGAAGTATCCATAACATGTTCAACTAGATAATCTGATTTATCTTTTTCAGCTTCTGCAGGACCAACTGTCCTTTCCTCGGTTTTGCAATCTTGACTTAAAGAACTTGGCACTTCCAAGACTGGAGGTTTCGATGGGTTCAGTCCCAATAGACCCCCATTAGTCCATATTTTAATGGCTTCAACTTCACGAGAAACTTTAGCTTCTGACTTTTGATGTTCACTATGATACAAAGGGTTTGATGAATCAGATAAGCTGTTCTCAGGTGCAGGAGCAGATGTATATGCGACGTTATCTTCTCCACTTGAAATTTTACTTATACAAACATCATTGCGTGGTGAACGGCTTATACTAGTACTCTCCAACGGATCTTGATGATTCATTTCATCAGTTGCATTTACAGAACCGTTCTCCATTAATCTACAAGACTCTTCAACACTGTTGGAACTCTGCTCTAGTTCCTGCTCACACACTGACTTTTCCAACCTCTCGTCTGTAACATGACAAGGACTGCTCACTGCTTGTTGACTAGTTTTGAGACCTTGATCATTTTCAGATTCTGATTCAATACTATTAAGCGCATCAACAAAACACTCCCCTTCGCTTTCAGTCTCATGTTCACTATCCCTCGGTTCTCTTACAGTCTCCAAACCAGCTTTTATCTCCCTTGCCTCATCAATCCTAGTACGTTGCTGTAGTTCTTGTTCTGATTTAGTGTTTTCAATCTCCTTAGAATGGAGATCATCTCTACCAGTGCCTTCTCCATAGCTTGCTTTCTCATCTAGTGCATCCACAACAGAGTTTGTCTCCATCATTTCAGAAGCTTCACCTGTCTGCACACCAAGAGGTTCCACTATCTCTGCTTTCTCATCCCAACTAACGCAAGGAGAGCCAACAGCAGCTTGACCTTGCGATGGACTAAGATGGAAACTATCCTTTCCATCTTCGGTTTCACATTCAGAAAGGACTGAAGCTATGGTGCAAGAGCCAGGTGTCAAGCTGGAAGAAACTAATACCCCTTTCGGTTTTTCTCCCGTCTTGAGTGAAGAGGTTCCCGTTGAAAGGCATTCTATGTAGCCTGAACCACTTCTGGAATCAAAAGAGTGAGAATGATGATCTTGGTGATCAGATGTTTTCTCCATGTCACTAGTTGAGGCAGTTTTAGAAGAAGAGGTTTGTCTACTGAAGCTAAATGTCTTCCTGATATAAAATCCATGATTCAGTTATATATGAAACTACACTGACTTAAATATGCTAATAAATTCTAAAATTTACCTGGCATTTTGGTTAGCCAAGGAGGCCAGACGTGACATATCTCGACTCCTTGATGAGGATTTTTTCTTCTGTTCAAGTCACAAAACAGAAATAGAACTGTCAAGTAAAGTAAAAAGGTTTACCAATATAATCTGAGAAAACCACACCTTAATTATACGACTCTCGTTATTGTTTTGGAACTTCTTGTTTCCATTAATCAGGTTGCTTGATGCTCTTCTGAAATAAGTAGGATCTGAGTATCTTTTCAAGCAAGATCCAGGACCATTTATATCAAACCTGAGGAAATAAAGCATAAAGTTTCAAAGTTAACATGATGATACATACATACGTAACAGATAAAGATAATTTTAGCTTGCAAGTGACATACTTATCAAGCATGTGCAACCGTGGAGGATCCCTGCACTCTTCATATGGATCCATAAAAGAGTTAGGCAAGTCGTCGTGTATAAAATGATTGTACTGATGTGGGATACGAGGATGCCACTCCACACCTGATAACGACATAAATCTCAATAAATTAAGAGTAAAACCAAAAACTGATCCTACTACAAGACATTTCATATATGGACAACAAGGCTCACTAACCACTACTGACATTTCAATTTCATATCTATCTACTACTCTATAAGTTTCACAGAAAATGTAACTAAACAATTCATTCTCTACTAGCCATCTGTAGGCTAATTTAGTATAAGGGTAAGTGAAAACTGGGCCTACAAGGAACTAGCAGATGACATTATTTATCAAATAAAATTAATGTGAAATCTAGCAAGAATCAGACACCATGGGGTCAAGACAATGAGAAGATTGACAAGATGGCACAAGACAAGAAACCTCCTGTGTATGCAAAATGTATATGAGTTGTCTGTGCAAGCACCGCCTTTTCTAGTGGAGGCACTGTAGCTTCTATTTGCTGCAGCCTGATCTTTAATTGATTGCTTCTTGAAGCTGTAGCCATAACTTCCTCTTGAATGCCTTGAAATATCTCTGCTGCAGACCTGAATCAAGAGAAAGAAGCAAAATCCTTAACAAAGTTTCTTCCTTTCTGCAGCTTTTGGGGCTTTCCATGAATTCTAAGATGACCCTTTTGAACAAAAACCTCATAAGCCAACATCTAGAGTCATTACATGAGTTTAGTTGTACACAAGCCTATGGTGATGATTGATAGAGAGAAGGCAAAAGGAAAAAAGAAAGCTACTTTCTTTCTTTTTGGTGAATCCTAAATCACAAACTTCACTAAAAAGAAGGCTTAAACTAGTATAAAGGCAATTACTTTCATGCAAAGTGATATGATTCTCTTGTCTTAAACTTCAGCGTTAGCTCAAAGAATCATTCAACAGTAGACGCCCTAAAGGCAAAAAAAATAAAAACAGAGCTTGAGGGGTTGGATTCAATATACATACTCAGCGAGATCACCAAGCTGGCGCAAGACACCGATAAGTCCAGAGACAGCAACGCCGCTGAGAATCGCTTCAGGGTCTTCACGATCGACATTTCCATAAAACTCGGCTTGTTGACTCATACCGTACACATTCCTTACCCCAAGCCTAGAAAAAGACATCTTTTCCTCTGTAAACCCAAAAATAAAAACGCAGACTTTATGTAGACTTCAGAAAACCCGTTGTTGGGGTCTAAAGCATCAACAAAGCTCTGTGACCAAATGGGTCAAGACGAATTGAGAGATGGGTTTGGAGGAAAGAGATGAATGAATGATTTGTTTGTGAGAGAGGTTTCAGCAAGCTTCACTTGCACAAAACAGAGAGGGAAGTTTTGGAGGCAGACAGAGAGAGGGGGGAGAGACAAGACATTGCCAAGACCGCAAGCCATTCCCTTACATTTCATGTAGTAGTTGCTGCACTTTGGTCTTTGGGAGGGGAAAAGACGGAACTGCCCTCAGATTCTGTGTGTTAATTACGAGGTAGGACTTTTTTATAAATTAATTGAATTCTTTTCTTGAGTTGTTCAAAGTAAGGTGATTGGTTGGCACGATTTATGAGAACCATGGCTTGCCATGTGGGCTTTACCCAACATCTTATTCTGGATTCAATCTTTGACAATGATTACAACAAAAAAAATGTTCGATTTGTAGCAAAATCATACTTAAACGGCTTAAGATAACTCTGACTTTGGTGCTGATGAGAGTCATTATTTTAAGCATCATAAAAGGGTTTATCATGCTTTTATGATAGAGGACTGAGACATTAAGAGAATGTCACTGTCAAATAAATGGTACGTCGAATTTTGTAGTTTATTTATATGGGAATTTTGTATTTTTGTCAATAAATATGAGTTGTTGAATTGGTTACATGTCAAAGAGAAATATCCAATGAGTGAGATTCACATTCACAAATATTATATTTTTCAATTTTGATATAACAATGTAATATAACTATCAGTGCTGACATGTAATTCTCCATTTATCGTATAACCAATTCAAAAAAAAAGAAATTCTAAATCTTCCAAGTAATTATATATACACCGGCTCTTCACCTAGATTTTAACATTATTATTCTCTTTAAAATTCTAAATCTTCCAGGCAGAAAAGTGTAGGTTTTGGTTCTATATAGAGGCTATTGTATTTGTAGCTTATATATAAAGATGATTTAGGTAATTATCGTAACTTCAGACCTTAAAAACGATTTCTTCTTAATGGAATTTTAACACAAACATAAATATATTTTGGATCCAGAGATTTTTATAAAGAAAGGAAAAAGCTGTAAATAATTGTTGTTCTAGAATTTGAGGATAAATAAAAGAAAAATTGTCTATAACAATTTTGAGACTTTTTATGAATAAATAAAATGGTTATTCTCTCAAGTAGTCCATTTTAATTTTTTTGTTACAAAAATAGACTTAAAAAGAATGACCAACACAAATTTTTTATTTAAATTTTTTTTTTAAAACTCTACCTCCAAAACCCACCCTATAACTCAAATTGTAAGTTTAGATTAGTTAATAGAAGAGGTATAAATTTATATTTACACATTTTAATAAATTTTTTTTTTTAAAAACTATTTTTGTAACAAAAACTTAAAAAGAATTATCTTAAGGTATTTTTCTAAATAAAAATAAAGAATTATGAGAAATACCCTAAGATAGACCTAAAAAAGTTTTTGTCACAAAAATAAACTTTAAGGGAAAAATGACAAAAATAACATTTTTGGGGTGGAATTTTGGGGGTAAATATACGTTTATACCCATTGGGTTAACTAATATTGACTTAGGGTTTAGAGTTATGGGGTGGAGTTTTGGGTGTGAGGTTTAAAATTGAAAAATTAAATAAAAAATATTAATTTTTAAAAAATAAAAAGGTCTATTTTGGTCATTTTTGTTTTTGAAGTTTATTTTTGTGACAAAAACTTCAAAAGGTGTTATTTGAGAGATTTGCCCAAGAATTATGCTTATTATTTTTCACAAGGTAATGTCAGTTGAATTAGTGAAGCATATACAAAGATTTCTTACTCAAAACAACACATAAATTTAGGATTTGGACACAGTTCTTATTTGTTTCAAAATTAAAGGGTTAACTTGTAGTAACATGAAACTAGTGGAGTTAAATTGAAAATAAATTATTATCAACCCTTCTTTAGAAGTGTTATAACTTTTGTGACATACCTTCGTCTTCTTAATTCGGTGAGGCATATTGTCGAACACCTCATCTGCACCTCCTTCCTCAGCCCAAACTCTTCCCTTTCACTTCACCCAAATCAGAATTTCTCTGTTATATCATTCAACAATGTCTCGGTGTTTCATCAAACTCTGTCCTTCGAACCATGCCCTCGTAAAGCTTCTCTTCCTTTTCTCACTCTTGTGTTCTGTTCTGTTTTTACTGGATTTAAAGGTTGCAACTTTAATTGTTTTTGCAGATACACAAGAGAAGCTTTCGTTTGTTTTCATCTTCAGTAACCCCTCCGTACTTGACACTTGGCACTACGTTAAAGAATGATCTCCCAGACGGTAGTGACGTCAGAGATGTCCTCTTGTTTGATCCGACAAAAGAAGAGATGGTTACAGTTTCCAACATAACATTCCCTGAAGAGCTTGCTAGTTCAAGACAGATAGGAAGTGCACGTGGGTGGGGCATATTCTCTAACGACCATGACCGTTCACTATGTATCAGTGACCTTTACAGTTCCTTGGGTCCCAAGTCAACCCTCACAATGATTCCTCTGCCCTCACTTGTTGCTGTACACTCTAACCAAACAAACGCCATCTGGAACGTGGCCATGTCCTCTTCTCCTCATGACCAAGACTGTGTTGTGGCCATAAAGCTGTTGGATAGACAACTTAGTCTATGTAGACCATATTGTGACATGCGTTGGACTAACGTCGGGGAGATTCTTGCTGGGAATAACTTGCAAAAGCTGGAGAACTCGACTCTTATGTATTCCAAGAGAGAACGTAGATTCTACTTGCCTGGTCCTGGAGGCAACTCCTTGTACTCATGGGATCTCCATTTGAAGAAGAACAAAGTCCCTAGCTTCCATGAGTTGATGTTCCGAGACCTTCCTGAGTTGGGTGATTCAGAGTGGAAGCTTTTGGGTTGGTGCTGCAGGACCGAACACCTGGTTGAGTTAGTCTCCAGTGGCGAACGTTTTCTTGTCAAATGGTATATTATAGTAAACACCAAATCATTCATAACCGAAACTATAGAAATTCTATAGTGAACTTTCTTGTCGTGTAGTGTAGCGATTTCTTGAACATTAGTATATCATATATAGTATATAGTTACTATAATATTTTCTTGGATATTTGTCAATGTCTTATATATTGTTAGCTTTGTGTGCACGCAGGTACGCGCAACGCTTCTTCTCATCGAGTCATGAAGGAAGTAACTACACGACAAGGAGATTCATGGTGTTTAGAGAGAATAAGAAGAGCGAAGGAAGATACATGCATTACACAGAGGACATTGGAGACGTGTGCATATTTATTTCAATGAGCGAGGCTTTCTGCGTGGAGGCTAGTTCTTGTTCCGGCCTCAAACCGAACTCCATCTACTTTATAGGCCATGGTTTTGGTATTTACAATGTAGCTGATACAACAATCCATCATTTTCAAGCTCCTGAAGGTGCACCGACCTCTTTCAAAGACCCTTACTGGCTTCCTCCATATCGTATATAGTGAGAGCCCTACCACCACTAGTGTGTGTGTTGGGTCCAAATACTTAGCCAGGGTAAAGGATATCTAAACTTATATGTATTATTTGACATGTGTCTATCTCTTAATATATAGATTTTTTATAATGAGAAAAAGGAGCTAAATAATGTATGAGTTGGGTGTGCATATTGTCTACTTTTGTTATAGTTTAAACCTTTTTTTCGTATATGTGCAATCCAACACATTTGTAACACATTCTATCTGCTCAAAAAGAAGTTCACCAAACACTAAAATGAATAAAAAGAGAGGTAAAAAGTAGTAGACTGAGAAAGGAGGGGTCCATGATGAATCAGTCACCTTCAAAAGGAAAGCAAACCCACATGATCTTGCTTCAGGATATATATTGAAAACACACTTCTCTTATTATCCTTTCGTTTTCTGTTTGATTAGTACTGCTCCTAATAATTTTATTTTGGTAGTGCATGACTTATACTCTTGTTAATTAAGGGTTGTCTTTTTCTCAGTAAAATTAGAGTGTTAACCATATCTCTTTTAAAAAAAATATTTCGATTACTAATGATATATTTTCGGAAAACAGCAAAGAAGAAAAATTATAAGGCAGTATGATCTGAAATCGAACAAGATGCATGCATATCATACATAATTCATTGAAAATGATCCAAACTAGTGTCATCAAACTTTCCACAACTTTTTATTGAATTGACTTTTGATGGCACTCATCGACATCAAAACGAATAAAAAGGTTAACACAAAAAAAAAGACAATAGGAAAAACACAAATTGCAAAGATAAAAAGTTTGTTCTAATAATTGTTATATGGGTTTGGGGACCCGTACTTGTATTATTATTATTTAGTTTCTTGTAAATCTTAGATAATATAAATCATGATTGTATAAATTTAGATTAGACAAAGCAACATACTATGAATTTGTATTATAAAAAAAATATAACACAATCATTTAAATTATTTCTCAATTTGCATTTCAATATAAAATTGGTATCAAAGCAAAATAACTCATTGGTGCTACACATGAACTTAAGAATATGATAAGATGGCGCATAATCTACTTTTTTTTTTGTATGCATGCCCACATGAACAAGATTGATATAACACCAATGATACACAAATTGTATTTTAGAATAAAAACAGTTCTCAAACAAATTGATCAATATATAAAGTTAACTATGACGAGGCCGACTGTGCATCCTGCCGACCATGTTTTTACAATTTGCATATATATAAATAAAAGGACATTAAATAGTTATTTTATTTATCTAATTTTCTTGAAGAAATTCAACTAACAAAATCCTGATTACGATAATTAAGTAGTTGATCCGTTCGTGTCTAGTTCAAGAGAAACTAATACATTTAGAATATCTGGCTAATGTCTTAAATCCATGCTTAACTTTGTGTGGAATTGTGGAAAGTAATGTGGTGATGATATAATGGAGACCTAATGATGTTATTACATGTGTCTACCCATAAGCACCCAGCCTAGATGAACCACATTGTGCATTGTACAAATTAATTTATAAGATAAGATCGAAAGTAAAGAAGAAGGAGAAATAATTGAAAGCTTTAGAGCGAGGAAGAGGGGTCCCCTCAAAATGTAGTAGACGATGGATCCAAAAGGGTAAGGTACATTCACATTACATCGTTGGGTGCAATTATTCATTCCATCACTCTTTTGTTCCCCTCTTTTTCTCCTTGCTAATTTGTTTGTTTATATTATGGTTCTATTCAAATGATTCTACATCTTCTTTTATGGTTTATTTTCTATTTCAAATGAATGTTTTTTAAAGGAATATATACCAAGCTTTTAATATTATATTTTGGACTTTTAAGACATTATACACCATCTCCCATCTCAATCAAAAAGGACAAACCCACTTAGTAATCTCATGAATATTTTATACAGATGACAATTCATAGTTCCCTAAACACTAGTTTGGTGCAATGTTGGTATGCATAAAGAAAATGAACATGGCAGCTAATGAAAAATTCAAAACCTTCCATTAGCTTTTAGGTAAATTAATGCTAGTTCAGGCAATATTTAAAGATCGAGAAATACCTATATAACTAAAAAGTGAATGTTATTCAACGTATATTCCCACACTCAGCCGCTGAAAAACAGCAGAAAAAGAGCAACTAACAGAAACCATAAAACTATATAGTATACGTTAAGTAACATTAAACACACACCATACAAAACGCACCAAAGAAACATGACTATAAATAATAACACACATGGTCTAAAAATCCTCATAAAAAGAGTACCAAAAGAAATACAATTTAAGCTTCTCTCTTCAAGATCACTTGTCTCACGTCTCTCTTTCTCTCTTTTTATTTTTATAAAGGTCATCTCTATTTTCTCTCAACATTTCTGCAAAAGAGGATGAAGGAGACAATCAGGTGCTGCATCGCTTGCATACTACCGTGTGGAGCTCTGGACGTGATCCGCATCGTACACTCAAACGGCTACGTGGAGGAGATCAGTGGCACAATCACCGCCGGGGAAGTAATGAAGGCACACCCGAAGCACGTACTCAAGAAACCTTCTTCTTCACCGTCTGATCATCAAGAACGTGGTGATGTCATCTCAGCCACAAAGATCGTCATCGTCCCTCCCGAAGCTGAGCTCCAACGTGGCAAGATTTACTTCCTCATGCCTGCAGCTACATCTGATAAAGGAAAGATCCGCCGCGAGAAAAGTAATGCAAATGTGGTCAAGAAGCGGTCTCAGATGACTAGTCGGCATCGTGAGGAAGGTGATGATAATGGTAAAGATAAAAGTTCAGACAGTGATGTGTCACTGTTGATCTCTGACCGGTACTTGACGGAGATACTGTCGGAAAAAATCGCGACTCAGAAAGATCGGAGAAAGGGACGCGTTGGCGTTTGGAGGCCGCACTTAGAAAGCATAAATGAAGATTGAGGAAACGCATCGTTTTTGTTTTTAAAGAAAAGTCTTCACTAATCACTAGTTTTTTTTTTTGCGGCTGCGGTGCTTATTATGTATTTTAGAACATTGGTTCATGATAGTTTTATTCATCAACGAAAAATATTGAAGAGAAAATTTTTGTTTACTTGGGAAACAAAAATACTTACTTGATTACTCTCATGTTACCTTTTAATAGAAACAGTAGAATTAGATTAGATCTAGTAGAATCTTAAAGAAATATCCTCATCAAATGTATCTCATAGAGTTTCTAAAACATCATACAATATTTTGGATATATTTTAATTTCTACGTATTCATAAGTTTAATAGCTACATCATTTTATTAGTAAACTAACCAGTAAACGTTTTTTTTTTTTGAAAAAACAATAGGATTTTAGTTTGTTTTCATTCTGATTTAAGCATGGATAAACAAGCTACTAAAACGTCTATAGACCAAGCATCGCTACTTCGATTGGGAAAACACCAACGATTAGAAATACATATACAAATGGAACACAAAGTGAAATGTATGGCTACTCCAAAGGAGTTAAAAGTAGTGTTCTCCTGTATTCGAATAGTGCTCAGAAAAGACTTTGAACTACTTCGATCTGTTGTAATTATTTACACATTTAAGTTTCAAACCAAATAATGATTTTTTGGCATGTGATTAATAGACTTTACCATTTTGAGTCCATGTTTCAACTACTGTGTGTGTGCTGAGCTGATCTTCCTTGTCTTCGTGTATTTCCTCAATTTACAATCTTAATGAGTCTTTTTTTGCATAAGTTCTAAAGTGTCTTGGTATTTTTTTGGACTATTAAGTTTAGTTTGGTGTTTAGTACCTTGGACTAGAGAACTTACAGACCGCTGAGAAGAACACACTTTTGGATGCAAAACAACAACGCATGAATATACATTCTCATCAATCACAATTCAAAAGAAAACCTTCTTTCATATATGAAATTTCCATCAATTACATCCTTTTTATGCAAAGATCCCAACTTTATTATTCCGACAAACAAAAGTAAACAAATCCCTTAGTAAATAAAGAGGAAGCTGTTCTGAATCTTGATCACCAAAGAACTTAAAACTCGTGTTTCAACTCGCTCTTGGATCCATCCCCTGCTGCCAAACATAGACAAGCTCATCCCAACCAGTACTCGCCATCAAACCTTCAACAAGAACACTCATATCAATCCCAACGGCGAACTCAGTATGATGATCATACCGACCCACCAACGCATCCTCCACCATATAGTCCCAAAGACACACACTCATATCATACGAGCAAGAAGCTATCAAACTCCTCTTATGCGGCGAGAACTTCACCTTCCTCACCGCATACCCATGCCCATTAAGCACAGCCAGAGGAGCTCTATAACTCCTCACATCCCACACCTTAATCGTCTTGTCCACCGAAGAAGTGGCTAAAACACAATCATCATACTTGTTCCAATCACAAGACAGTATCTCAAAATCATGACCAGGGATGATCATAGTGGAGCCAGGCTCGCGTACGTCCCAGATTCGTAAAGTACAGTCTCCGGAAGCAGAGGCGAATACGTCTCCGTGCTTAGGGTTCCACACCGCTTGGTAGACGCAATACGCGTGCTCCTTGAAGGTCCTGATGCTCGCGGGGCGATCCATGGCCCATAGCTTAACGGTATCGTCCCACGAGGCGGTTAGGAAAGAGTCGCGGCGCGTGGGGTTGTAGTCGACTGAGTGGACCTCACGCGCGTGTTCCTGGAAGGATCGGATCGGGTTGGAGGGAGGAGGGAGAGCTGTGTCGTAGATCTTGACGGAGCCGTCTCCGATGGCGGCCACGAGGACGGAGTCGTGGGATTCAGACCAGGAGACGTCGTAGACTGCGTCGGCGGTGTCGAAGGAGACGGATTCGGTTACGCCGGGAGGTCCGGGAGAGAGCTCGAGGACGTGGATCTTGCCGTTTCCGAGGATTCCGAAGTTTTGTGCGGTGGCGACGGCGAGGCGTGACTCGTAGAAGGGGCTGAATTTCACTGAGTAGCCGTTGAACGGCGCCTTGAACACCGGCATGGCTTGCTCTCCGGCGAGTGTGTTCTCGAATATTCAGTGATATGATCGGATAATGTCTCAAAATTATATTTTATTTCCAAAAAATAAATTATTTATTATCGGGCCATGGGCTCGGCCCATTAGTATATTTTCGAGGTTGTGTTAAACGGCGACGTTTCGATTATCCTAGTTAGGGTTTTTTGGGGGTTTGGTTAAGGAGAAACTTCATCGTCTTGTTTTTGAGAAATATAAATCGAGAGAGAGGAGAAGAGTTAACTTGGAGTTTAGTTATCAATGGAAGGGATCACGGAAGGAGTGAACAACATGAGCTTGGCCGTTGATTCGCAGAAGAAGAATCGGATTCAAGTTTCCAACACTAAGAAACCGTTGTTCTTCTACGTCAATCTCGCTAAGGTACAAAATCCATTTCATATGACGGATTCGCTATTGATTACTTTATATTAACTTTAAATATCTATGAGTGGTCCATGTGAGTATGTATTCATGGAGTTTGTACCACCTCTATAAACTTTGAGCTATGATTCTATTTTCTACAGACATTATGAGTTATTGCTGTGTTTGGTAATAGTCTGAAACTGTTTAAATTGGTGTCTGTCTTGTCAAGTGACTCTTATGTCTTGTTTTTTTCACAGAGGTACATGCAGCAGTACACGGATGTGGAGTTGTCTGCACTTGGAATGGGTAATGTTATATCTATTTGTATATGTTAAAATATAACTTATAGTTTTAAGCAATGTAACTGAGTTTATTAAATTCAAAGTTTCAATTTTTGTTCATTTATTGTCATGGTATTTGGAATCTTCATGATCTTTACCTTACTTTATTTAATTGAAGAGATTATGGTTTCTCATCAAACATTTAATTGTGCAGCCATTGCTACGGTTGTTACCGTTGCTGAGATATTGAAGAACAGTGGCTTTGCTGTTGAAAAGAGTAAGAAGATCTTCTCATTCTTGAATAAGCATATTGGTGCCAGAGAATTTACCTAAGCGACTTAAGTTTTGCTTATTTGGTTTGTTTTCTTCTTATAGAGATCATGACTTCGACTGTGGACATCAAGGACGGTGCAAGGGGTCGTCCTGTGCAGAAACCTAAGGTACATAGTTTCAAATAAGCTTGTGAAAAAATCAATCTTCCTTCCATGATTTTTTCTTTTGGGAAAGTGCTACATTGTTAAGCTAATTATGTGGCTTCATGGTTTGTAGATTGAGATAACGCTGGCCAAGTCTGAGAAGTTTGATGAATTAATGGCTGCAGCCAATGAAGACAAGGAGGCTGCAGAAGCTCAAGAGCAGAACTGAGATATTTTTTTTTTTGTGTTTCGTTCGATCAATCTGATTTCTCTGTTCCTTATCTCTCTTCTTAATGTTATAACACTTTTTTTGGCCCACTTTGAATGTTTATCTTTGATTGTGTTCTCTTCTCTGTAGCTGTGAACGTATTTATTTGCAGATCGTAGTAGGTGTAGACATGAGAACGTTTTCAAATACATATCTAAATCGGAATTCTAATACAGAGCTGAATCTTTTTAATTGTAAGTTTTGAGTGTGATTTATTTCTTGTAGAATAATTAATTTGATTGATTAAGAATATGGTCAATGAAAAATGTTAGTGATGCAATTATAAACAATGTGGGATGTGGCTTTACGCACGAGCAGGACGAGTTACCATCTTATCTAGTAGGATGACTGAAGAAAAAATGTAAGCCACATAATCAAACACATTTGGATCCATATGTGACATTATGCGGTGTAGCTATGACGACATCTTACTAAAGCCACCAACAAAATATTGTATACAATATTCCACTTGTTAATTGCAGTGTGGGATGGGATTCCATTGCATGATGATAATATTTTTTGCTGCTTTAATTCACTTTAATTATTATGTCTGAACAGATTAGTCAAAGCAGATTGATTTTCGAGTAACTAACTGGATATGATAGATTGAGACTTTGGTTGGTACCACAAAAAAAATATTTGCGTCCATCATTCTCTAATGTGTCGGTTCACAAGTTAATTTATTCCAAAAAAATGCAAGTAAAAAAGACCTCATAATTGTAAAGTACTATATAATATTGATTTTAATAATCAGTTCTACAATACTCAGTGCTCAATTACAAGTAATGCACTGAAGACAACAATCTGTAAGTCTTCGAAACGCCTCCAAATAGCCAGCATAATGTAATATAATTTCTTAACTTGAAAACGATTTATTTTTGTGACAAACTAACAATGAGACAATGAAAATTTAGAGAAGTTAATTTAGTTTGGTTCAAACCAATAACTATAATCGAGGTCGGTCTGGTTCGGTGCGGTTAAAACTTGCATTAAATAGACAGACCAGTTCTATTAATGTAACATACATAGAAGTAGTGTTACGAGGGAAGAGAGTTAAAGAGTAGTAACTGTCCCACCTCGAAATGCTCCAGTCCCCTCGTGACTCTTTCTACGAGTCTCATCTCATCTTCTTCGCCTCCTTCATCTTCACGGCACATTTCTAAAAATAAAATAAAATTAAAAAAAAAAGCATTACCTTTGTCTCTCTCTTACGTTTACTCAACTCTCTTCTCAAGCCTCTTCTTCTTTCCTATCTCTCGACGTGTAGAAGGATTCAAAAAAAAACTTTGAAGACGATTCTCTCTGCGCACTCTCAAGTTAGTTTTCGTTTCTACTCTAGCTTTCTATATGATTTTCACGAGTTTTCGCTTTTGCTTGATTGTACAATTAAATTGAAGATATGATATGATCAGTAGATTCTTAATATGTAATATTAAATCCTAAAATTCTTCAGTATTTTAATTATATTAAACTGAAGTTTCTAGTTGGGAAAAAGTTTAGAAAGAGTTCTTCTCTTTTTGTTTGCTTCTACATTATTCTTAAGATAATGATATCCTATATGTATAGAGAAAGTGATAAGATATATATGATTATTATTATATGGTTTTTGCATGGATAGAATCCAAATTACTGAAAAACAATTATTATGGTTGATATTATCTTTTCAGATCTGTTGTATAGAATCTAACAGCAATTTCACAAAATGAGTCTGTGAGCCATTCCTAGCAACTTCCTCCAGTTACTATATGGCAGAGAGGAAACTGAATTTGGAAGCACCTCTTCTTTCAACAAGACGGATGCAGAAGACATCAGCTGTCTCTGTCCGTAGAAACAAGACATATGACTTCACTCATGATAACTCTAAGACAAATCATCATTCTTCTTCCTCTGTTCCAGTTCTTGTCCAAGAGATGGGTTTAGATCAGTTAACCAAACCTGTCTCTGTTCCTTTCACATGGGAGCAAGCTCCTGGAGTATTAAAAGGATATGATTCCACACCTCAAGAAGTCTTCACACCATGTCTTCCTCCAGGGAAAGCCATTGATAGAAACCTGAGTTCAAAGGGTAAGCAAGTTGATGCAGAAGATAAAGAAGAGTCAGAGGATGTGTTTTCTGATGCTCGTGATACACTCTCTCCCAAGGACTTCTATTCTGTAAACAACAGCATAAGTGGTGTGAGTGCTTATGGTGTTGTTGCTGAGAAGAAGAAAACAGTAAAACCTTCTGAGGATCCTCAATCTCGGGACTTCATGTTGAATCGCTTTTTACCAGCTGCAAAAGCTATGGAGCAGCCTCATTATGCTTTAAATCGTAAACCATCGAGTTGCATGTCTGAACCAACGTTACAGATAAGAGAATTAGTACCGGAGGAGAAGCGGCAAACTTCTAATAGGTATGATGAGTCTGTAGTCTTGCCTTGTTATGACCACCAAGACATAATAGATGATGAAGAAAGCGAGGAGGATGATGGTGAAGTTTCTGAGTATGCTTATCTTCCAAGGAGAGGTTGTGGGATGTTGCCACAGCTGTGCTTTAAAGAATCTCTAGGTATGTTGAACACAGTGCCTGGTTTTAAAACCAAACACAAGTTATCCTCAAGCCATGATCAAGTCAAGCCAAGCAAGGTTTCTCAACTCAAATCTCGGTTTGTCAAACAGGTTCCAGCTTTACACTCTTATTAGTTCCTTTTTCGATTTTATTAGGCACTCGCTGATGACTTCAGCTCTTGTAAATTTGTTTCAGCTGGCTCTCGGTTCAGCGTCGAAGCACAAGTTGAGTGGTAAAGTTCAATCTCCGGTTCATCCAAGCATGGGGAAGAAGTTCAACTCTGAATCAAACCTAACTTGTTCTGCAAGTAGGTCTTCATCTCCTTACAAACACTCTAGATGTATGTCACCATTTCGCACTGCAAGCCACACTTCTCCGTTTCACTCAACGGCTTTGCCTGACACTCGTAAGGAAACTGAGAACCTGAGAGCTAACAGGTTGAACAAGCATATTAGAAACATAAGCTCGTCTGAGGAATTACTCAACTCAAACGGTTCCACCAGCTCTCTCTTAGACACCGAGTATTCTCCCAAGACTAATGACCAGCATAATTCTAATGTCATGATCTTTCCAGAGGAAGCAGAAAAGGAACCAAACACCTCTTGCAGGTCACCTCTTGCACCACCGTCGCCCAAGAAGCCTTCTGAATCTTGGCTTTTGCATAATCTGCCTTCAGTAACATCTCAGATCCCTTCACGTAGATATCCTTTCCATCCTCAAAAGCAGAATCTTCATGGAAACTCCAGGAGTGTTACCAAGTGGGAAACTATTGTTAAGACATCCTACATGCACAGAGATCATATCCGATTTTCCGAAGTAAGTATCTGATGTTTTAACATTGACAATAAGCATTAGCTCTCTCTCTCTCTATATATATTTATATTATAACCCTATCTTTGCTCTTTGCTTCACATGTTTTAGGAACTGGTTGCTCCTACATCTTCTCAATGAGAGAGCCTGAAGGGTTCTTGAGATGTGACCTCCTCAGAGAGTGACCAAGTTTATTATTATAACATGCATTTCAGCTTGATTAGCAGTTGTTGGACATAGTCATTTCTTACACCGATGTAAAGATAGTCTGTGATTGTGCTGCAGCTGAGTTAACCTAATAAGAATCACTCATCTTTGGCTTAAGCAGATAAACTCGATTTCTCATAAATATGGAAAACAGCCGAGTCCATGCGATTGCAGGCTCAACATAAGTCTTAATGTATTCCAATAAAGACAAGAGCTTCTCCTGGAGGCACCTTAAACCTTCATTATCATGGAGCAAATATTATAGATTAGGACGCACGAACCAGTTAAATAGGGGAAGGCCGAGAAAGAATTTCCATTAAGCTCGTCTCTTGTTTTTACAAGTATGTACAGATTATATGAGCAATCTGACGAAAAACTGGCTCTATAGCAACCAGCAAAAACTGACTAATTACTCAAATATATCCTTTTGTATCTTTTCCTTCGCTCATCTTCCTATCACTCACGTTACAGTAACACTTACACATAAACATACACACACACACACATAAACATAGAACAAGAATAATAAATAGACTCAATAGTAACAAAAGAATGTAATAATCTTGTTAATTTTCTTGTATTCTTTGTTCTCAGCCTTCCTCTCAGTTTTATTACTATACAGTATCACACGGCAAACACATTGCTTCTTCTTCTTGTTCTACTACAACTTTTCCTTTCTCTTCTCCTCTGTTATGCATTAGTTTCTCCAACTCCGGTCTGAGTTCCTTATTACAAAACTCTTCATACTCTTCTCTGTCTCCTCCTTTCTGCTTCACCTCCACCACCACAAGTGACGGCGTCAGCTCAAATATCTCAGCTCCAATCGTCAACGGCCCTTTTGCTCCTTCTCTACACCCTTCTAACCTCAAACTCCACTCCTTCTTCCTCACAGTAAAGCTAACAACTCTCGCAATCTCCTCCAGCTTTGCTAAGATTTCTGAAACAGGAGCACCTGATAGAAACCTCGTCCCTTCTCCTCCTTCCTCAAACAAACCTGACAGATCAAACCCTGAAGAGAATGATATGATATCAAACGCGTTTAAGCTCGCGGGTCTCGGCATTGAACCAACTCTCTTCACATCAAACTCTGCATCACTCTCTGAAACCGTTGAGGACCGACCAGAGGAACATGACTCCTCCTCCTCCTCATCCTCGTCTTCTCTACACAACTTATCATCTTCTATGTAGAATTTCACATGTTTGAATCCTTTCTTGAACCATCTACTCTTCATGATCTCAGGTATGGTGATCCGAGTATCCGGATTAGTATCAAGAAGCCGAGTCAATAACCTAACAAGATCCGATGAAAACCAACGAGGACAACGAAACTCGCCTTTGTAAATCTTCTTGTACATAGCCATTATGTTCTTGTCGTAAAACGGGATGTGACCAGCCATCAACACGAACAAGATCACTCCACAAGACCAAAGATCAGCTCTCGCTGCATCATACCCTTTCCTAGTCAAAACCTCCGGCGCAAGATACGCCGGAGTCCCGCAAAACGTGTGGCAGAGCCCGTCCTGACGGAGCTGCTCTGCCACAGCGCTCAGACCAAAGTCTGAGACCTTAAGGTTCCCTTGAGCATCTAAAAGCAGATTCTCCGGTTTAAGGTCGCGGTGGTAAACCCCGCGGCCGTGGCAGAAGGACACGGAGGAGATCAGCTGATGGAAATATCTCCGGGCGGTGTCCTCCGGCAAACGTCCTTTAGCCACCGCGTTGAATAGCTCCCCTCCTGGAACGTACTCCATCACGAAGTAAATCTTGGTCTTGGTAGCCATGACTTCGAAGAGGTGGACGATGTAAGGGTGACGCACGCGGCGGAGGATCGAGATCTCACGTTTGATGTGAGCAACCAAACCGCTCTTCATGATCTTCTCCTTGTCGATGACTTTAATGGCGACGTGTTCGCCAGATTTGATGTTTAGGGCTAAGTAGACCTTAGCGAAGGTTCCGTGGCCAAGAAGCTTCCCTAGCTCGTACTTCCCCATGAGAATGTTGTTTCTTGGGCTCCTCGGACTCTGTGGGCTTATGTTACCATCTTTATCTGTGTCTTTGATACCGATCCGGCTAAGAAGTTCCGTGACGTATTGCAGAGCGTAAGGCTTTTGCTGCGGTGGTGGTGGCGGCTGTGGAGGATCTGGGACGACGGTGGTGACCACCAGGAGTGGTGGAGCCAAAGCTTGAGCCATCCGTGAGAATAAACAAGTTTGTGATTAGTTTTTTGTATTTGGAGTTTAGGTTTGGTTGGTTAGCCAAACATGAAAACGACCAAACAGCGAAACAGATAGAAAATAAAATAGGGTTTGGTTGTTTTGGCCGGTTGTACATGTTGTCCTCTTTCACCTAATTGTGTCCATGTTTTATAACGGTTTTGGTTTGAATTATTGTATGCTTAATGGCTTTGTTAATTTGAAATGGTCTTAATCGTATTTATTGGAAACATTGACTTCCATTTTTATCAAGATACTTCTGTTTTTTGCCAGCATATTTAAACGTGTTCTAATGAATTTAAATTGTACTTTAGATATCCAAATAAAGGATCAATTTATTCCGTTATATTTAAGTGACAAGAAGGAAGAATAAAAGGTTCACTTGAGATGTATCGACATGTGTTAATACTATACGTCGTACACTCATACTATGTAATTCGTTTTGCCTCCAAGTCTAGACACATAAAATGATGGCGAATCAATGAGAAAATAAGTAAAAATAGCGAATGGAATTAGGCTTTACTAATTTCCACTTAAACTAAGACATACATACTATTAAAATATAGTATGATCATTGAAAAAAAACCGAAACTCATATATTATATAATATGTAATTGGACATTGGTAACTTTGTTAAGATTTCATTAAGTTACTTATAAAAACAGTATTATATTAACTAAATTTGTTTCAAAAGAAAAATCAATTATTTGCAACTTAAGGTATGTTACCACTTTTTTTGAAAACTTTCTTATTTTTTGATGCAGCGTAGATTTTATGATAATCATGAATATTATTTTAATTATTTGTTCATTTTAATAGTTATTTTAGGATAGTTTTTTAAAAAGTTTAATTGTTTTAGAATTATTTGGTTTCCATATATAAAAAAGCATATATGTATAGAATTATATTCAGTTTTATTAATATTTATATTTTATATAAAAAATTATTAAACATTGAGAAAAGTAATCTCAATATTGTTTTCAGTAAATATGTAATTCTCAACAAATTTAAGAAGTCATTGATTTTTAAGTATTTTTTTAGATTAAATAAAATTGTTTGTGTCTGTCTAATTTTTGCTACTTCATTTTTTAAGATGAGTAATCTATTTCTAATAAAGTTTTAAGAAAACTGTCTGAATATCACATTTTTATTATTATTTTTTTATTAAAATATTACATTTCTATTATTATTTTTCATGTTTACATTAATCATTCTACTTTCATTTTTAAGAAGGAAAAAAGATACTTATAATTGTATAGTTAGTTAATCTAAAATTTAAAATTTAGAGTTGAACGATGAGATAAGGTTTTGTAATGTGAAATTTAGAATTTTAATTAATTTACGAACTTTTTTGCTTCTTAATAAAAAAAATATTTGTGAAAATGTCTTTTTAGTGAGGATAAAAATAAATAATGATATTAATAATATGATAAACATGAAAAATTCCAAAAACAATTATTATAATAATTTGTGAGGTCAAGTGAAATTTAAATTAGTGTCGATCTCTTTGAGGAATCTATTTTTTTTAGCAATTCTACTTATTTAGTTTTTTCTAGTATGCCAACTTGTTGCAGCTTATTTTTCAGGGATATTATCTTCCTAAAATATTGATCAAGTGATGGATAAAATTGGACTCTATAAACTACGACCGTTTCCCATATACCGATATAAAATAAATCGTCTTGGGGTCATATCAACAAAATATCACCAAGTAATGGTCATCACATCTTCTAACACTTCAAATACGATTGGACCATAAAATATTTATTTCAATTTTACTATAAGTAAATCAAGATTTGGAAATATTTTTTTGGAAATTAATATACGATAGAAAATTGGGCTTTGTGATCTTCTCTATAATTTTTTTTTTAATTTTTTTTTAGAATATCTTGAGTACCAGATGATAGATTGAACTTATCAGCAGATTGAACTTATCAGCAGATTGAACTTATCAGCACTTAAAAAAAAATTTATCAGCATTCGAGGGGCTCTGATTGATCAGCAGATCACGGATTCACAAGATCGCTGCCATCGTACGACACCTACTGGGTTCAGACTTTTAAAACTCTTTTCTTTCGTCATCCCTTTTCAGGTTATCTCATTCTCATCCTATTTGCGTCATTTATTTATCTTATTTTATAACTTATTTCAACAATATTAATTAAAAATCTACGAATGGTACGACCTATTTGCAGGAGCTGGTGCCTACGTTAGTTTGTGGACTTCACGTTGCCGACCAAATCTAAGTTCCATTTGTTTTCCTTACATATTTCAATCCCTTCTAATAATATTATTTCTAAAGTTATGTATCAAATCTTTGTGGTCACGAATGGACTTTAATATTAAGTATTGTTTACTTTCTAAATAATAATTCTTAGTTTTTCATGTTTTCTATATCGAAGTTTTCTTTTAAACATTAAGAAACTAAATTAAGACTAAAAACAAAATAGATAGTCACTTTTTGTTAAAGGAATATATTGTCACGTTAGTTTTAGTTTTATATGACTTAAGCTAATTGAAAATTCATCTAGTAGCAACTAACAACTAGTCCGGGCTCAACTGCTACGACGATGTAGGCACCGGCAATGTGGCACTAGACCTACTCTTCTTGTAATAACCAACACACTGATTCTCGCCTTTTTGGAGCAGAAAGATGGTATATAAAATGACTGAACGAAATATTATATCGACAAAGATAAGTTCGTAGTCGACAAACAGAACAATGAATGGGTAAACTAAATAAAAGCTAATTCTAGTTGATTAGTTAATCAAAATCCGACTTGTTCTCTTAAGTTTTTTCCTTTTATGCAAAGAGAATCTGATATAGCGAGTATATGAGTGGAATGATCAAGGGATTAGCGATCAAGTTGAGTTAATTCAAAGATCACTTGGAGAGCAAATGTGTGGAGATTTACTTTTAAAAAGGGAAATCTCATTTAGAAAGTTTTTAAAGAACTTATCATAATTAGAGATTAGATAATATTTCTTGGAAAGCTAGTTTAACCGATTGGCTATTGGATATAAATAGTCATGATTGACTTTATTAACATCGTCGTTTGAATTGTATTCTCAATATAAATATGAATTATCATAAATTTGTAAGTGAGTGAAAAGCACAAATCGACTAAGGAAAAACGTTCTAAGGTTTTGTATTCGATTTTAGAATGTGTAAGACTGAACCAACAAGGCAATAATTTTTTGATTTTTGCTGAAATTTTGCTTAAAAGAAACTTGTAAATTCATGTTAAGAGAATATTATATTTTGTATTACAATTTCTATTATAGCTCTTGCATTTACATCTTTACTCTTACTTAGAAAAAGTGTATAATCATTAAAACAGAAGACCTCTATACTTTTAAAAAAAGATCTGTATAATCAATCATTACAACCTCTGTAAAGCTGGTTCCTTTTCCATTTGATATGTTAACATTTTATTAATTAAAAAAAAATCTCATTGATTAAAAATTATATGGGGTTGAATGTCTCAATGTAATTATGTTTTCTGTGAGTTTCAAAAGAAAAACAATTATGTTTTCTGTGGAAAAGAAAACGCACTCCTTGAAGTGCCAATTATTTAACCCTATCCAGAAGCACAAGGAAGAACGAACACATAAGCAGCTACAAAGTCAATACTCTAACCGTGAAAGGAAGAGACAACTTTCAAGGCGTGACGGTATCATGTGTCTAGTAAGATTTACTTAAATTAAAGAGCCTTTGTGAATTAACTAATTTAATAAAAGTGTAACTGTTTTTTGTATGTGACTGTTCATAGAAGCGATGGGGCTTAGAACATGTTTATTGCTGTATCTTAACAGCATCTCTTAAATAAACTATCATTAAAATAAGTAAATTAAAAGGCAAAAAGACAAGAGGCGTGCCTTAATTAAGACCATTAAAAAACGTCGCTTAGGGGCACGTGTTATGTTTCTATTGGGCAAAGAAGAGGTGGAGAGGTTGCTCCGTTTCTCTTCTTTCTTCTCTCTTCTTTCTTCTTTCTTCTCTCTTCTCTCTTCTCTCTTCTCTGTTCTCTCTTCTCTCTTCTTTCTTCTATATTAATTAAAAATTCATTAAGGAACCACTTAAAAACTTTACCAATAAACATGCTCTTATATACTTGACACGGCTGTTCATAATTTTCATCAACTTTATATACATTATTTTCTGAAAGGAACCATATCTCCCTGATAAAATAATTGTTTCCCATTTTAGTCCTAATATGTGGTACATATTTCTAAGATTTTTTATATTATTGCATTCTAAAGGGAAAACTGAGTTTCCATTAACATAGTTATACCCTGCAGATTTCCCGTTATAAGAATATGCTTTATAATTTCAAAAATGCAAATCACGACCGACGTTGAACTACACTCTTCACGTTGTTCTTTATAAGATTAAGGTTGTATATATGTCTCCACTATCAACAGAAAGTTAGACTAACATTAAATGAATAATCCTCATGGGCCAAGAACAGCTATCGAGTTATATCTGTTTGATAATAAATGTCACTTTTAATTTTTTTATTTTGTTTTTTAAAAAGTGTCATTTTACAATTTCAATATAATTTTATACACTAAATCTATTTTTTTATCTTTTTGAATAACCAATAGATTTTTATTTAAATTATTTTTATTTAATTAATCATACATTAAATAGAGATATATTAGTCTATTATATATATTTTTTTAATTTTCTGTGATAAGTGTTAAAGTGACAATTATTCAGAAACGGAGGAAGTACAATATGTCATTTTTGAGTTATATATTTTTGTTGTTTTCGTAAGTATAACATTTTTTTGCCGGTACTTGTTATCTCTTAAACATTATTACTAAGTGATTGTTTACACATCATCATAATCATTCTAGCAAACAATGATAACATTACTTACTCAAAAAAGTAAGATGTAATTGACATGGTTTAAAATTAACTGACATAAATTTTAATTCTGAAAGTTTAAATATAAATTAACAACTATATTCATAATATTACCAAATATAAGTCAATAAGGTTAATTTTAAATGATATAACTACAAATGTGACAAAAAAAAAAAATTTAATACTCAACATTTATATTTCCTCTGTATTATTCACATAAATAGAAACAAGGTTGATGGGAACGTGAAGAATCCACATCTAGCAGCAGGGACTCAGGATTCCCTCCGGACTAGTGCAGCTCTTGTATCTGCTGCAAGTGGTTCTGGATACTCAGCCTCTTTCATAAGTTGTATTTTCGATTGCTGGATTCATAATATTATGCTATTGCGACCAGTCATGAGAAAATATCATTTGGTTGTCTACGTGTTTGCAATGTCTCTAGGAACAGTTCTTTTGGGCGATTGAATCTTTCATTTCCAGGTTCATTATGTCTGTTAGTGAAGGATATCTAAGTGTGTGTTTTTTTTCTCAACTATTCAGGCACCAACTGATGCGAGAGGTGGAAGAAAGATCTGCAGAGAGGAGATTGGAGAGAAGAAATTGAGACATAGCCAAAACGATGCCTTTAATGTTTAACCCTCGTAGCAAGAGTTTCTAGTTCAACGTATTATAATAATTTTTCATAGTGAATTACACACTTGGAATCAGTGATATACTATGTCATCATTCTATTTTGTACCAACAGAACATATTCAGATCAACGAAAAGGAATAGTAATGTTTAAGCTTTAGGCACATTCTCTCTAATTTATTCTCTTTTCATTTTTTCTATTTGTTTTTTCTTGACCTGATGATGACTTGTCCTGCAAGCGTTATGTTCTTATCATTTCTAAGGTCAAGTGTGACAACCAGTCATCAATCCGTTGTAGTCTAGCTGGTCAGGATACTTGGCTCTCACCCGAGAGACCCGGGTTCGAATTCCGGCAACGGAGTTCTTTTTGTTTCCTGAGTCGAAGTAAGTCTTGTCATTTGTGACTTTGTGGTTAAAGTTTGCCGGTGAGAGGAAGATCTCAGGTTCGGAGCTTGATCTCATGTTATAATTTTGTGTTGTTTTCTTGACAAAGAGTGTGTATTTTACATTCTTGCATCTTCTTGTTCAAACAAGTGAATTTACGAAACCACAAGTCGTTCTTGTGTGTTAAACCAAATTTTTTTTTGGCTCAACATCTCAAAACACTAATCTAGAAAATTTTATATAGAAAAAATCAAACACAATAGTAATATAGATTTCTTTTTAAAAAAATATCATGAGTTTCTAGGCCAAAGCCCGCAATCTCTTAAGCACGAAACCACATCATTTAATCTCATTTGAGATTAGAAGCTACAGAACGAGCCCACCATTTAAGACTATCCTTCATGTTCGTGTCACCACATAACGTAGCCATTCTCAAATCTATATCCATTGAAACCATCTCTGACCGTCCACTCCATTTATCACTCTGAAACTCCCATGCTTCCGACAAATATGGTCTCGGAACCGACGAATCTTTCTTACTCTGTTCTTCCCGGTGGAGAAATGTCCGCAGTCCAGGAAGAATCTCCGGCAACTCCGAGTTCAAGTCTTCTTCCGTGAAAACAAAACCTAAATCTATAAACCCTTTTGTCTCCTCAGCTTCTAAATCAAGCACACTCTCTCTTCTCTCACTCCTTCTTCCTCTGCTCCTCCTTGATCCTCCTCTGGTTCTCCGTGCCTCCAACACATCTCCTTCGGTTTTGGAATCTGGATTTTGTTTTATAATGTTTTCTGAGCTCTCGCTTATTTCCATCTCTCGAGCCCTCAAGAGCTTCAGAAAAATTGGTGGGTGTGATTGTGAGAGAGAAAGTGAACTTGTATATAAATAAAATACGTATTGAGTATTGACGTATCACGTATGGTTAGGTTAAGACTTTAGACTTAGTGCCTTGCATATATACTTCTATTTGTTTCACGTTTTTCATTTGGTTTCTCAAACAGTTTTATATTGTAGTAATATCTTAACACGTCACAGAATGAGAAGGGAGATTAAAAATAATGGCGTGGCTATTCTTGTTCACATTACACACACGTTGGGGAAGTCAAATTTTCAGGTGGAATAGAGACATGGATTGTAATAATAATTAAACCTAAATTTCTGATTACTAGTTAACTAGTGACAAATAATACCCGAAGCTGAAGATCAATGGACGAACACGTAAATCACGACGCGTTACTCACGCGCTATCTAGAAAAAGGTGATCCAATTTCTTAATAATATTTTCATACGAAAGATCATACCACGTTTTAGTTACGGTCGACCTATCTGGACGGGCCAATGATTCTTTTTTTTTTCTCTTGAATAATCAGGGATATACGGTAGACAGAACCAGTTTTTCGTAATGACTCTATCGATATTCAACCGAATACTTTCTTGAGAATTTGTCCATCAGCATTAGACAGAACTAGTCAGCATTAGACAGAACCAGTTGTTCGTAATGAAAATTAGATATTTATGTGATGAATCACAAAATAGGTAATATCTTAAATTGTAAGTTTCAAAATTGGAAAGTGTTTGGCATCCAAGCTCACTTGACAACGTTTGTGTGGTTAACATATTGATTCTCCTTTTTTTTTGGTAATCTAACGTATTGATTCTTAACCATATGTTTAGTTTGTTTTTTTTAACTACATAACCGCGCATTCCACAATGCGACTCGATCGACCTTGGGTTTTATCGCTAATGAACTTGACGGTAAGTTTCTTTTTCGTTAACTAGAATGCTAGCTTCTACTAAGATCAATCATATGCTATGCCTATGATATTTTTTTTTTTTTTTGATAAAGGGCTTTTATATATATATATATGAGATAAGAAAAACCACACGGGCAGTTTCTGATTGGGCTGAACCCATTACATCAATGGATCAGAATTGATCCATAAAGAAAAGAAGAGAGAAGATGGTTCGGTAGAACGAGAGCGGAGTAGACGAAGAAGTTTTCAATCACGTAGCCAATGCTGCATCATGAGAGACGAGATGCGAGGTCTGCTCTGACGAAGAGAAGAGATCTTGTTTTTAATTAAGGAGATTGCAGAAGAGGTGATGGTACCCGCTGGTCGGAAAACCTGTCTATGAATCCTTGCGTTTCTCTCAGTCCAGAGGAGGTAGATTGCTGCTTGCCAAGCGAGTAGAGCTAGGAGTTTTTGGTGTTTGGGCGTAGTCATAGATTGCATAGTTGAGAGTGATTGGGACCATTGTCGTTGGGCAGGACAACCTGCCTTTCTGGCCAGAGCTTCCCATGTAGCAATTGAGAAGGAGCAGTCGAAGAACAAATGGTCTCTTGTCTCAGCATCGTTGTTACAGAGAACACAGACTGGGTCTGTTTGAAGACCCCATCCCAAGATTCTGTTTTTAGTGGGACAACGATTAAGAACTACCAACCAGGTTAAGAAATTATGTTTTGGGATACCTCCTTTTGGCCAGACTACTTGGAACCATGGAACAGTAGGGTTGTGTTCCTTGATAATATTGTAGATCATTCCTGTAGAGTAGGAAGGCAGTTGCTTGTCTTGAGGTATCCAAATGTAAGAGTCTTGACAGTCGGAAAGAGAGACAGTAGTTAGATGGATGTGCAGAGCAAGTTGCTCTTCTGAACGTGGGCTCGGTAGAGACCAGGCACCTTCACGATAAACTTCGGAGACAGTAGCATATAATCGAATGCCAAGAGAGGAGTTTGGTGGGAGATCCAAGAACTTCTTGATGCATCCAAACGGACTCCAGTTTTCAAACCAAAATAAGGTGTTTCTACCATTTCCCAGCTCGATTTTAATCCATTGAAAGACCAAGTCCCTACTTCTCAGAAGTTTCTTGACAGTATAGGAATGAGTATGTTTCTCTCGCAGGGTCCAAAAGTTGCTGATGTTACCTGAGAGAATATGTTTTCTGAACCATGCTACCCAAATAGATCCCGCCTTGAAGAAGAGTAGCCAAATTAATTTGGTTAAACACGCTCGGTTCCAGTGAATGAGATCACGAACGCCAAGGCCACCTTCTGATTTTGCCAATGTTATGGTTTCCCAAGCGACTCTAGCAGAGTGATGCCCCTCCGTTGTTCCTCTCCATAGGTAAGCTCCACAGAGTGAGTTGATAACTTTGATACAACACTTTGGGATTGTGAATGTGGCACACCAGAAGTTAGAGATTCCCGCAATCACTGTGTTTATTAGTAAAAGTCTACCTGCAAAAGAGAGAGTTTTTGCAGACCAACTGTTAACTTTCTTTTTCACTTGTTGTATCAGCGGTTCACAGTTTGAGAGGGTCAGCTTCTTGGTGCAAAGGGGGACCCCGAGATATCTCACAGGGAGGACATCCTGGGTTAAGCCTGTTTCTGCAGTAATCATGGATATTTCAGCTGGAGTAAGACCACAAGTGAAGAAGGAGGTTTTTGCGATGTTGACCGAGAGGCCCGAGACCAGAGAGAACTGGTGGAGCACTTGGAGGATGTTCTTCACTGATTGGGCGGAACCATCACAGAAAATGAGAAGATCATCTGCAAAACAGAGATGGGTAAGTTTCGAATCTCTGCAATGGTGGTGGTAATCAAACTCTCCATCTTCTGCTGCTTTATTTAGGAGGATGGATAAGCAATTCATTGCCATGACGAACAGATAGGGAGATAAAGGGTCTCCCTGTCTAAGCCCTCGGCTGCTTCTGAAATAACCTTGGACTGTGCCATTAAAGCCTATCATGAAGGAGGGAGTGGTAACACAAGGGAAGACCCATGCAAGGTATTGATGAGGGACGTTAAGGCCTTCTAGGAGGTTGAAAATGAAGTCCCAATTCACAGTGTCAAAAGCTTTTGCGATGTCAACCTTTAAGGTTATGCGTTTTGGACCTCTGTCTTTGTGATAGCCATGAATTATTTCAGATGCAAGTATTGTGTTTTCCACCAGGAGTCTTCCTTGAACAAAGGCCGTCTGATTTGGTAATATTAATGCAGGCAGTAGCGGTTTTAGGCGTTTGACGAGGAGCTTTGAGATGACCTTGAATATGGTATTGCAGCAAGAGATCGGTCTGTAATCACTTATGGCAGAGGCTCCTAGTCGTTTTGGGACAAGGGTGAGAATTGTTGCATTAGCTGCTAAAGGAAGAAACCCCGAGAAGAAGAAGGTTTGTATACTGCGGATGAATTCTGCACCAACAATAGGCCAAGCGTGCTTGAAGAAACCAGATGTGAGGCCATCAGGGCCCGGGGATTTATTTTGGTTGAGCTTATGGAGCGTCTTGGTGATTTCTTCATGAGTAGGAAAGAGAGTCATGCCCATGGCTGTTTCACTGGGGCATCGAAAGTCAGACAGGTCTTGAAACCATCCTGGCGATGATGGCTGAATGTGATGAGATTGAGGAGCTAGCAGTTGTTGGAAGTGTGAGATTGCCATGGTTCCCATGAGGCTTGGATCAGTGACCAATTCCCCTGAAGGTAAGGAGAAGGATCGAATTGAGTTGATGGAGTTCCTAACTTGGGTGAGTCGATGGAAGAAAGTTATGTTGTGGTCTCCCTCTCGCAACCAGTTGATACGAGATCGTTGGCGAAAATAACTCTCTTCTATAGTCCGAAGGAAGTGCCATTTGTCTTGCAGTTGTTTCTCTTCTCTGAAGTTTTCGCTGGATGGGTCATTGAGCGCCTTTACCTGTGCAACATTTAGCAAATCGTTAGTCTCTCTTACTCTTTCTTGGATATTAGAGAAATTCTCTCGATTTAGTTTTTTTAAGTCACTCTTTATTTTTTTCAGTTTCACACAAAAATGAGCAAGATCCCAAGCAATGCCTCCGGACTGATTCCAAGCAGCGTGAAGGGTCTGGTAGAATGAGGGGTGTTTGGTTAAGTAGTTATAGAATTTGAAAGGCCTGGTTCCAGAAGAGGGAAGGGGGACAGCAAGGTTAAGGAGAGCAGGACAATGGTCAGAGATTTCAGGCGGAAGGAAAGAGGTTTGGCTTTGGGGGTAGGTTGAGATCCAATGGTGATTTACAAGGACACGGTCTAGTTTTTTAGCAATGGGAGCCGCCGGGCATTTGTTGGTCCAAGTGAAGGTGGGACCATTATATCTGAGGTCAAACATCCCTAGGTCTGAGAGAGTGTCTCTAAACTCAACCATGGGATAATCATAGCAATTCACTGCTGGGAGAGAATGCTCAGAGTAGTGGATAATTTGATTGAAATCACCTCCCATGACCCATGGAGTAGCGTCGAGGTTTAGAGTTTTTTGAAGGTTGAGAAGTTCGACCCAAAGGTCAAGCCTCTCAGGACTCGTGTTTGCAGCGTAGATGGCTGTGAGAAAATATTTATAGCTGCCTCCAATGCTAACTTCACAAGTGATAGATTGGCGTGATTGGCGAATGAGATTGACAGAAGCAGGATGCTTCCAGATGAGGATAATGCGGCCATCAGGATCTGAGGCATGGTTTGAGGCGAAGCTCCATTCTCTACAAGTTCTGTTCATAGTGGTTCAGCTGAGGTTCCTTGATATGAGTTTCTAAAATAGCACCAAAACAGACCTGTTGGGAGGTCAACCAATTTACAAAGGGAGTGTGCTTGTCCGGGTCATTTAGACCCCGTACATTCCAAAAAAAGACTTTATTACTCATAGAGAAAGTTTAGAAGCCACTTCATGGGACTGAAGTGGTTCCTCAGTTGGTATAGTTGGTGACGGAGCATAATGTGGGTCAACGGTTTCGATGGTAGGAGGGTGAGAGTAAGATAAAGGGGAGTGGGGAAGTGTAGGGTCGGATGGGAGATGAGGATCGGATGGGTGAGGAGGGTCGGATGGGAGAGGAGGGTCGGATGGGAGAGGAGGGTTACAAGGGGCAAGATTTTGAAGGACAGAAAAGGTGTTTTTTAGAGTTAAATTTTTGGAGGAGGGGAGTGGCTTTTTAAAAGAAGGTTTGTGTTTAAAAGAAGGTTTGTGTTTAAAAGGGGTGAGGCGTCTGGTTGTTTTAGGGACTGCTGAGAGGCCAACAATTAAGGAGGCTTCAACTGGTAAGTTAGTGAAGGTGGTGCATTGAGATAATGGGGAGTCGGGTAAAGGAGGGGATTTAATGGTCGGATAGAGGGGTGGATTAGTAGAGGGGGAGAGGGGAGAATTTGTAATGGGATTGGATAGAACTATGGCTTGGGAAGGAGGTGTGTCTTCTTCCATCATAGAGGAAGAGGAAGGAGTAACGGGAGACATAATTTCCTGCAAGTCGGACTTCAATTCTTTTTGATGATTTTCTTCATCAGTGTGGTGAGAGACAGGGTTGACAACAACTGCAGAAGCAGGGGATGGGTCCGGCGTCTTCTTTGAGATGGATGATTTTGGTGGATGGTTTCCAGGGGGAGCTGGGGGAGCGGTTAGACAGTCTCTGATAATGTGGCCCATCTGGTGACAGAAAGAGCAAGATGGGGGTACCCACGGGTACACAACCTCTACCTGGAAGATTTCACCACTTGTTCTTCGAAGCTCAATCAAAGAGGGTAGAGTAGTTGTCAGGTTGGCTTCTATCTTTACGTGCGCAATATTGATATCTGTAAGGTTTTTTGTAAACTCATCTGTCTCTTTGGGTTCTCCTATTAGGCCTGCTGCAAAGCTAAGTCCTTCTAGGCTCCTGAGATCTAGGGGAAGACCTTTTAGGTGTGCTCATAATGGGATGGAGGCGAGATCAAGAGCGTTGATAGCTCCAGAGGCTGACCAAGGAGATACATGGAATATTGCTGTGCCAACGTACCATATTTTCTTCTCTAAAACTTTTGACCTGATGTATTTATTTGGTATTCTTACCATGATAGTTCTCTCCTTTTGATTAGTACGGATGTCTAGCTTCTGACCCTTGCCCCACATGAAGTTTAGTACGCTCTGGATGGATTGGTAGGAGGGCATTTTAGCTAGAAAGGAACCGAGGATGAACTCTCTGTGCATCGCAGCACCTCGAGCAAAGACATCATCAGGAACAGTGACCTGAGGGATGCCTGCAGGAGAAAAAGATACAGGAGCAAGGCGTTTAAGGGAACGATCAGCAAATTGCCTTGCTTTGTGGACCCAGGGCTTCGGTAATGGTGAGGTGGAGGAAGAGACAGTGGGGTTGGTTGGTAAGCGCTGTTGGGGGAGGGGGGGAAGTGGGAAGGTTGTAGTTGGTTCTTTAGTTTGGGGTTTTTTGGGAGTTTTTGATTGGGCGCCTTGGGTGGAGGAGGAATTATTTTGTGATAGTGTAGTATTAGAGGTAGTGGGAGGATTTACAGAGGAAGCTCTGTTTGAACTGTGTGGAGAGGTTTCCTTTGGTGGAAGAACAGTGAAACCCTTGAAACTATCAGGAACAGTAACTTCGGGTATAGTATTTTTTCAGATTCAGCCTTTTCAAAGGTAGGAAGAGCAGGCTGGGTAGTAGATGTCATAGAGGGAGTCGGAAGTATGCCAGATCCATTGACTAGAGCAGTCTCTTTGAGGAGAGAAATTTGCTTTTTTGTCAAAGGAGGAGAGGCAATAGTTGAAGCAAGAGAAGGAAATTGAGAGGAAAAAGAAGGGGAGGAGGGGGAGAGAGGGTCAGGGGGGTCGGGAGGGTGGTGGAGGAGGAAGCTACCAGCAGTAGCTTGCGATGGAATCAGACCGGGAGCGCGCTCGGGGGAGAGCCAGGGGTTCTCAGACGAACTCATTCAGTCGATTTAGTTAACTTTGCCTATGATATTCTACATTTAGTTTCCCTAAAAAGGGCTACACTAGAAACAACATCTACGATATCAATACACGCAATAGTAAACAAGTGCTTTTCACTCTCAAATAAAATATTTCACCTTTCTTTGGTGATTCATGTCGTTTGCATGGGATGAGTTGCGGGGCAAATCTCCTTTGGCAGTAAAGCATTTTTCATACATCTCAACTAGGGTACCTATTTAGATAATAGATGTAGTAAAGACTATCTGCCAATAGAGTATTTGCACTGTAACCCAACCATGCATCATCTTCTTCTCTTCTCAATTATCTATTTTTCCTTACTATTGTTTCATTTTATTGTGAGTTATAACTAAATTTGACCTCAGGAACACTATATATAGAGTGTATATGGTTTAATTTCATGCATATTATGACTTGTTATACTAGCATATTCGGTGGCACATCCCATGTTTCATTAGAGCATATATGTATGCTCTATGCAGTTTCCTAAACTCAACGTCTAGTGGTGAGTGGACAAACTTCTTGTAATTCAACTCCAGCTCGGAAATTCCTCAAAAAAAATATTCTTTTGGAATAGTTACCGAAGATAAAAAGGTTATGTAGAAATCGATCTATTCATGTTTTCTAACTTTTCTTTCGTAAAAAATGTGTTAGCAATGCGTCACCATTATTTTAGATACGATTTTGGCTTTAGTATAGTCAGTTGATACATATGACACGGACCATCAGCCACAAGAACATATAGGAGTCTTGACAAGTAGACCAGTGACTGTTTTTAATCGATAAGAGGCTCCTAAAGCCTATGATAATACTGCCCTGGCCCAAGGTCGAGCTCAAAGCCGGTCTTGTACTAACTCTAGAAATTCAAAAATAGAGGTAGGGATTTCTTATATTTTAAATACTAACAAAGATGATTTAAAGTTATGATTGTTATTCAGATGACAATGTATAAATCACTTTTCGATCTCATTAATAGTATAATCTTAACAACTCTTGTATTTCATAAGGATTCCATTATCAGGCACGCTTATTATTAAATGGACGATGGTTACAATTCACGAATGGTAATGATCTTCGGTATAGTTGGATATACTTAAGAATATCCTGCTCATACCTGCCACTAAGAACGTTTTGTCTTGTGTCATTGTTCAAACAAAATCTCAAATCTTAAAAGTGATACAAGAATAGGATACAAAGTATGCCGGTTTCATTATATTTTACTTCAACTTGTAGGAAAAATAATTATATGAACGGATCTTCAAAGAAAGAATCTCCAAAATAATGACTATATTATATAGTCAATTGCTTTAGTGTACATTTATATTGCTACAGAACTAGAACTTTCGTCATTTACAAAGTTGATTTGACTTTATTTTGCAGCATAACGTATATATTTGTGTATATTATTATAATTGTGCAATGCATGTAAATTACAGTTTCGAGCTTCTGCAATTTTATGTGTCTTCATGTGGAAGCTTCATATAATAGAAAGAACATTCTCACGGATCTTCCATTTCGAGAATCACTATCTACTTTCTATAATTAATTATTTACCATCCCTTTTCCTTTTTCCACATTAAGCATTCTTTCAATCTTTTGTCAGTTCTTTATATATAACATTTAGACAAGTGGTTTCAAGCACATTATTGGGCTGGGAGCTCTAAATTTAACAAATTAACAACATTTCCAATGTATTGTTGAATAACTCCATAGTAAAGTTTAGATTTATTCGAATACTATTCTATTTTAGAAAATTTAATAATGAGTAAATTTTAAATCGATTACTCCAGAGTAAATTTATTTTCTGCAGTGGAAAGTTTAAGTATGATTAGAGAAGATTTTATTTGAAAATTCATTTTAAAATAAAAAAATAGAGTGAATTTGGAGATGCTCTAATTTATTAAATAGAAGAAACTTATAAAGCCATGTTTTTATTCACATTAGCACATCTTAGGTAATATGCATTTGTATTGACTCTTTAGTTTTTTTTTTTTAAAAACAAGACTCCTTAGATTAAAACTAGAATGAGTACTGTAAACTGAAATTATGCATGTACGATTTTTTTACTTTAATTTGTTGTGTCCCCGCAGAAGATGTGGCCACGGATTCTAATATCGTGAAAAGTAAAGTGGAGGACTGCTCTTTATTTAGGAATGTCTAAGCATAAAACTAGTGGCATGAAAAATAATTCCCTAGAAATTATACGGACAATAAGAGATCATTCTGATCATTTTCCGAATGGAACCTCAGGATTAATTACAATCCAATAGCATGGTACAATCCAATGGCATTGTACCATGGAATATGCTTCTCTCCAAGATTGTATATAAATAGAAACGTTGAATTTTTCAGGTTACAATTGTGGAGAGATGAGATGTATCAAAGGTAAAAATGCATTACAGGGCAAGATCTCTATTGGCAGGAAACCATTACTTGACCTTTGCATCTCTTTATGCATTGCGTTGTAGTGAGTTCTCTGCCAAAGGAGATTTGCCCGGTAATTCTTCTGCGCCAATAATTCAACCATGTACATATGTGATCAATCTATCAAACTCTCTCGTCCTCTTTGTATGATGAATATAGAAGGTGAGGCACATTTTCACGAGTAATGAACTTTTACTAAAGTTATGTTATGCTTTTTGTTTTCATCCATTTTCATATGACCGTCTTGCTCTTCACACATTTGTTATGTTTTATTGCTAAGTGAAGTCAGTACGAAATCAGAGGTCGTTAACTCAACTGGAAAGGATCCCGACCATTTGTGTCAGAGGTCCGCAATTTGAGTGACCGTTGGAACAAAACCAATATTACATGATGTAGTTTTGGGTCTTGAGAATTAAGACTTCAGCCAGAACTTCTTAGTAATTAAAAAAAGTGAAATATTACCTTCATCACCAACGTTTATTCATTACCTTATTTAATAAAATTAATGCTCTCTATTTGCTAAACTTTGATGCATTATACATAAAGGCTAACAAGAGAATAACCATGTATTACATTATATTATACCCACTTTAGAATATAAAGCCCATTAGGAGAATAAAATGAACAAATGATAGGGAATCATGCCCAAGGCAGTGGCTCACTTGAATGAGGAAAATAAAACGTCCATCGTCGACGAAGAGAACCTCACCGAAGAAAACCATGCTTGTAAAACGTCGTTTCATGGGCTCTCCTTTAGACTATTCATTATTCGTTGCAAAACTTATTTTCTGTTAAGGTGGAATGTTCTGAAAAAACAAGGCTAGTAAATTTTAACAATTATAACAAAAGGGATTTTTAGTAATGCTCAAGTCGTGAAAATTGCCTCGGAACCAAGCTTCAGCTGCATCATAGAATTATACTCATTAATCTATAGGAATGCATTGGGTCTATTTTTGATAATAAAAATCATTTGCTACTAATGCACAATATTGCGTTGAGTGTTTTTTGTGTGTGTTTTCCTAAAGAAAGTAAAATTGTAAATATCTTATAAAAAGACATGTTTACAATAAATACATAATTAATGTAGCGCATGAAGCATATATACATTAGATTATTTATCTTCCATTTGCTGAACAAATAAGTTTAGCAATACAAAATATTATATTGATCTAGAAATATAGAAATACAAGAGGATAACAAATATCTAGAAATGTTGAAATCATAAAAATAATTCATGACATGTTGTACAAGAACCACGGCGAGGTTATAGGAAAAGTCAGAGATGCCAAACTATTAGTCCCATTTTTAAAAAATATAATATTCCATGAGATTAGCCACCAATAAGATATTTAAATGCAGTCAACCAATATCATATATAATAATATATATAGGTTGCCAAATCGTGGCTAATTTTTTAATTGATTTATATTGTAGCCACATTGCTTCACGCATCAATACGTTTCAATTTTTGTACAAATAATCAGCAACTTTCCTTGACAAACTTATGAGATAGTTTGTGTCTTATAACTAAAACTTATGAAAGAAATATCTGAACTTAGCATATTGTTTCTTGACCATTCATGGATCTCTTAGGAGTACATTTTATAACTTTTTGTGTGTTTATACCTTATATAACTTCTTCAATAATTATAAAATAAACATGTTATCTGTGAATGGATTTTAGCAAAAGTTGTAGATATATGGCAAATCGATAAATAGGGGGTTTGTTTTCAAACTGGACAAAAAGATGAAGATGACGGCAATAAGAAAGCAGCCAAGTCAACACGCTAAACATTTTTGCTTATCAATTCATACCACTTGTTTATTTTCATGTTGATATAAATAAAATATATTTTTGAAAAATAAATCTTGTACATACATCGATATTTTCTTATCCTGTAAGGTGCATAACGCAAAGCTTTATTTTATTTAAAAATTAAGCATATTTTAATGTCACAATTTCATAATCTTTTGCCTTTCCATGGGATCACCGTAAAGGAAGTAATGTTAAATGTTTCTTACCAAAAAAAATGTTTTTTACTTTTTCAACTTTACCAACAATAGTTATTGTCCAATATATTATATGGATATATAATTAATTATCAATAGAACTTAATAGCCGACAATTTTATATTTCCTATATTTTTTATTAGATAACGTTTTATGAATGTGTACATATATTAAAAATATTTATTTTCAAATTTTAAACAAAAATATGATTATTTTACTTAACCACATTGAGACCAATAAAAATTAAAATGTACTATATAAAAGTTCATAAAACATAAAACTAAATAAATTTTATATTAAAATTGAAAATATTATTTAATTTGAAATATAAAAAAAATCGAAAACATCAAACATATAAAAACGGAGAGAGAATTAAAACATAAATTATTTGTTTTAGCTCACATGTGTTTATGTATTTAAATGTTGCATTCAAAATTCAATAGTCCGCAGACTGAGTAAAGACAAAAAGGATTCACCATATACCCTGGCTCTACCGAAAGACCCATGAATCCAAACACGAAAAGAATCCACTACACTGCGGTTTAATCATAACTATACTCATTAAAATTCGACTCATGGCATATCTCAATAGTCTCCTAAGCTGGTTAGAAAGAAAGAAAAATCACAAGATAAGTTTTCCATAACTACTTATCTCAAGTAAAAGAGAGAAAACGGGAAGACCTTAAGAGAGATTCATGAGGTTGAATGATGTATTACTCTAAATTAATGTTTATGATGAAAAATGAAGTGCATGCAGCTAAAGATACTCTACTTAAAAAAAAAATCAAGAAGACTGACAAAACTGGCTAGTGAGAAATTCGGTGTGTGATACCTCTGCCCGGAGAAGGAGACATTTTTTTCCTTACTAAATATATCGTTTACGTACTACCGATTGGGTGATCAGTCCATATATTCCATTTTATTGTCTCTAATTGGACCAGCGCAAAGAAAGGGTCAGTTTACGATAATCATCACACATAAATAAGATTATCTATATGAGTAGAAATAAGAAATAAGAATTTTAAATCCCATGACATGATAACTATATTATATATGCGTTTCATCAGCTGATGATGTTGCTTTTGGTGAAGGAAAAGGTCACAAGAACTTTAAATATTGTACTCATAGTTTCAGCTCCTACTTTGGAGTTTAGAGTTTTTGGGATTGCCAACAGAAGATGCCCAACAAATCCATTAAGTTATAAACATAAACAAAAAAGTGGATATGTCACTCATGCATTAGACAAGTGATAGCACTTTTTTCTTTTTGGGTGCTAAGACAAGTGGTAGCTCTTTTAACTGTAATACATGATACAAGTAATTATATATGCAGTCTGATACTCAAAAGAAGAAATAGATATATCATAGTAAAAATTAAAAGGAACGAAACATATATACTAATATATATATATATATATATATATATATTGATCAAAAAGGTGTTGCATATATTAACATAAAGGATTTGTCTAGAATTCGATAGCTAAGAAATCATGATATATAACCAATTCAAATGCGTAAATTTGATGAATAAGATGTACATTACTATTGCGTATTTTACAAATATATATTTGCTTTTCTTACACGCGACACTCATAAACTTTTGTAAATGAAGGAGTTCTTGAAAATGATAGAAATAAACTTTAGATCTGAAACAAATCTTTAAACCAATGGTTTGATCATTTCTTTTCCCATTTCCTTGTTCACACAAACTACACCATCCCATGAATCTAATCATCTTCCAATCATTTAAACACATTGTTTAAAAGGTATGAACAATGGTGAATAAAGACAAAAAAAGTGTATACTATTAATACCTAACCCCATCTTCAAACCACGCAATAAAATTATCGTATCATAAACAAAGGGTGTGATCATATGTAACCATCGCCTTAAGACAAATTATTATCTATTAAAATAAGAATCAATCAGGGTTCATCTCTTGAATGATAAGGATATAAAAGTATTATTATTGTATAAAATAACAACTAGTAGAGATTAAATTGGCATATGCTCGCACGTCCTCTTTCATACACAACTCCTCTTCGTCTCCACCTTCTCTCCATTTTCTATTCTCTTATCTCTCTCTACTTCTACTCCTCGTCTTCCTTCTGCAACTTAGATCTTTTGCCAAAGCGATCAAGATCCAGGAATATCAGATTCTTGGTCGATATCATTGATCGACACTTCTCTCTAGCTCAATCTTTGTAAATATATTATATAGTCTATAGAAAATATAAACATGAAGCGAGGTCTAGGTATGGCAAGAAGCTGCAATGATCAAGAAAGCAGTCAAGAAACTGGACCCGAATCACCAAACTCTCCAACCTTCAACGCAGTCATCTCTTCTCATTCACCTAAGCGAAGGTACATATACATAAAGTATAAACCTATTTGATTAATTCAAATTATAAAATAATATCATGAAACACTAATTAATAGTATTAATTAGAGTATTTTCGTATATTGATGTACTTGTTAATATATAACAGTAGGAGATCCATGGAGAAGAGAGTAGTGAACGTACCTATGAAAGAAATAGAAGGATCACGGCACAAAGGCGACACAACACCACCGTCAGATTCATGGGCCTGGCGTAAGTACGGCCAAAAGCCCATTAAGGGATCTCCTTACCCTAGAGGTTATTACCGCTGTAGTAGCACAAAAGGTTGTCCGGCAAGGAAGCAAGTGGAGAGAAGTAGAGACGATCCAACGATGATTATAATCACTTACACCTCTGAGCATAACCATCCTTGGCCTCTCGCTTCTTCTTCTAGACACGGACCCAAACCAAAACCTGAGCCCAAACCCAAACCCGAACCCGAACTAGAAGTACCCGAGGAGGTGGAGCAGGAGGAGGAGGATGGTACTAGTAAGATTATGGTTATGGGGAGAGAGATCGAAACGACGCCGTCCTGCATCGTGGACGAGTTTGCATGGTTTAGTGAGATGGAGACAACTTCTTCCACGGTTCTTGAGAGTCCGATTTTCTCGTCGGAGAAAAAGACGGCTGTCTCGGGGACGGTGGATGACGTGGCGGTGTTTTTCCCGATGTGTGAGGAGGATGAGTCTTTGTTCGCCGATCTTGGCGAGTTACCGGAGTGTTCGGTGGTGTTCCGTCACCGGAGTAGCGTAGTTGAGTCACAAGTGGAGATCTTTTGACACATGCTAGTAATTTATTGGATATTGCTGTCGCTTAATATATCAAGGCACTCTTCTCTACACTTGTTATTAAAAGCAAAAAAAGAAATAAATGTATGATTATGTAATTTTCTTTTGCAACTCTCTACTCTTTGAGAATTCGATTTTTCTCGATTTATATTTTCTTGGTTTAATTTTTTTTTAGTCGAACTTGGTTTAGCTTTAATTTATGTGGTTGGGTCGCAATGTAGTTAGCTGAATAAAAATCGTCAGTAATGCCAAGTTAATTTATATTTTACAGTGAGAAGAGAAAGCTCATTTGTCATGTCATGGGGAAGTATATTTTTGTATATTTCTGATAAGAAAATTTACTTGAAATAGCATGTACTAAGATTGCCGCCAAATTGGTAAGGAGAAGTAATTTTGAGAGGATAAAGTTTTTAGAAAGAAACCAATCAAAATCAATGATCCACTTCATTTTTAAAGATTACTTAAATTTTTAAAAGTGTCGATACTTTATACTTTGTTGGAGTTTCTAAATTTACTTAGATCCAAGTATCACTTAACGACAAAAATGCTAATTAGTTTGATATCTAAAAACATCATAGTAGGGATTAAACAAAATTTCAGTGGAAATTTATCTCGAAAGACAATAACTTAAGAACTGGTGGTACGTACATGATTTTTATAAACCTTACGCGAAGAATAATAGCACAACCAAACAAGGGGAATTAATTAGTTGTGACATGATTCACGTTACTAAGCCTGCCTAACTCTCTGTAATTACTATTTTTAAAGTTTGTGTACATTTAGATATTTTCAAATTAGCTGTAGTTCTGACTTTTAGAATTCTTTTATCTTTAAAAAAATGATGCAGTCCAACCTCCTCTACATAATTTTGTTGTCTGTATATTTAAGTATATTAGACAGATCGAGGAAGATACAATTGTATTTTTAACATGTAGGTTTTTGATCCAAAAATATATTTATAAATTAATAAAATATGAAAATGTCAATTGTATTAGGTTAAGTAAGTTTGGGTATTAAAGAGCAAAATATGTTATATGCATATTCAAAAAATTGAATTCTATCACAATTGAATCCGAAGATGAAAAATTGGTTTCAATTTCATATTGGATTTTGATAGTCTTATTTAATTTTTACTCAAATTATCTCAAATGGAAAAAAAAAATCATCAATCAAAGTTCATAATATTAACATTCAAAACTATTTGAATTTTTTTAACTGAATCATTATAAATGGACTGATATTTTCGTAATAGTTTTAACCTTTTATATCAACTTGATTGTATTTTGGTCTCCTACCATTTAAAGTTTGAGTTATTTTCTAATCATACCCATGTTGGTTCAAATCTCTCCTTTGAGAAAGAATATAAAGAAGTGGGATTAATAGCTGCAGCGAGAACATCTATCTGATTACATCATTGTACGTAGCATAAGTTTGCCTCACAGTTTGGGCCTTTGGGTTCCTCTATGTATTGGGTACTCGACTTCAAGATGGCTGTTTCAATCAAATCAGTTGGGAGTCTTGGAACCATTTTGTTCTTCGTCTCTCGGCTTGTTGGGCCTAACACTATCATTTGAATCTTTTTTGACTTTCAGCAATCAGGATCTTTGTAGTCCATTTTAATGATACAAGCGCCGTCCAAACATGTCATCATCGTTATTAAATGTAGATTTTTCGGCCCAACCAGAGATTGAATTTGTTCACTCTTTAATGAAAAATGGACATGCACGTACCATTACCAGTAACTATCAACAGTTCAGTCGAGCAAATGTTTTGACAACAAAACAAAAAAATGGAAAAACTTTTATTTTAATTTACAGAAAACATGTACGTTCAAGAACTAGTGTCTTTATTTTCTTTTACACCTTTTTAATCGACCAACGCTCGTCTTTAATAGTTTAAAAGAAAAAGAAAAAAACAGTCGTATTTAACCAGAAGAAAAGAAAACCTACTTGGAGAGACAAAAAGAATACTTTGAGGAACAAACAAATACTTTATGTCTGAACACAGATACCTTAGCCACTGACATCGATCATCAATTAACGCCCCATTTTGCTCACCAAAAGCCCCACTAGGTTTTTCTTTCCTTTAAGAAAATTTGAGTAACAAAGATTTTTATAATTGTAGTGTGTCATGTTAATTTTGTGTGGTTAATGAAATCCGAATTCATTATGTAGCTATCATCTTTTCCTAACCATATTAATATATTTATAATTTTCAAGTTTTATATATTATAATGTTTTTTGAACCTTATACAATATTCTAACGTCTGTTATAGTATCATAGTAAATGGGAAAAAGAAACTTAATACAAGTAAAGTCAGCAACTGCAACACTGAGAGACCATTCCTTCCGTGTTCTTTCTTGGTCGTTGATGAAAAAAATGTGTCACCAAGACACCAACTCTTATTAACTACAGACATATCTTGCTAGCAAATTTCGCTACCTCATTTTCATTATTTTACCATATGTTTTCATCTCCGAACAAAAAAATTATGATATATACTTATTTAATATGGAACTAGTCAATTATATAATATAAGCTATGATATTAGACCGTATAAATTATAATATCTACGAGCCAATTATTGTCGGCAGCCCATAACTACTTGTTTGCTTTATTCACTCTGTTAATATGTATATCTCTTAGAGAACAAAAGTATATCTTCCAACAGAGTGTGTGATAGGTTGTGCCCAACGTAACCAAACACGTCGTCTCTCGTATTTTAAAATTTCGAAGTCAAATATACATCCAGACAAAGATAAGTAGTCGTTTCCATATCAATTATGTCTTTTTTGAAACGTTTGAGACTTGTTTCCGATTCCAAGATTCAACATTTTATCTATTACATGAAAAGGAAAATCACAAAAAAAAAACGAGCATAATTGTCGCGCAAGTCAAATATTCAAATATAGACTTGAATTGTCAAAGCCTGAAACACATTATTATATATTCCGTCTAATAAATCAATAAAGACAAATTTTATCCAAAAAAGTTTCCAAATGTGGGGTTATGCTTCAGAAATGATACTCCCATTATAGACAGTAGGAGCGAAAAAAAAAGAAAAGATAATAAAGTTTGGCATCACCTAGATAGATTTCTTGTCGCTGGGATTATGTGAAGCAGAAAAACTGGAAAAAGGTTTACTAGTTGAAGAATATTCATCTTTAAAATAAATACATAATGAGTTTCAATCTTTTTACAATGACTTGAATGATGATTGCTCATCAAGTGTAGATTATGTCAATGACGCAAGTAATCGACACTTGCATATACTTTGGATATTTATACGCAATAATAGGTTATAAAATATAAATACTTCTTTTATCAGGAGTATCACTTCTCGCATTTTAAATGTTATTTCATTAGATTACATACACATATATCAAACACCTAAACGAGCTTCTGAGCATTCTATTATTTTAATGAGTAGTTTTCTTTCATCATTCTTCTACAATTTCTCTATCATGTAGAACGAATTGTGATTGTAATGTATTTGTTGTACGCATGTATACATCTCTTGTAGGTGCTCTACTAGTTTAAAGCAGATTATATGTATGAATATAAAGAGGTAGATCAGATGCGTATATAAAGGGGCCACGGAATAGTAGAGAGGATGCATGGGACCGGACGTGTTCATGAAAACGCGGAACGCGCCAATGCTTCTCTGTTGATCGGTAATACCACAACATTCCCATGTGACCCACTCTTTTCGTCTGTTTTAAGTTTAAATTAATGAAAACATGTTTCATCTTCTTCCTTTTTCCAAAGGACCTACCCCCTAAACGGTCTTAGACGTCAGATTTCATCCACCGAAGAAAACAATACAAAATTATATTGTTTGGAAGGTCAGATTTGTTGGGGTCATTATTTCAACGGAAAAATATATTAGCTATTGTGTCAGAGATGCTCAGTTTGAATGACTATTGGACGAAACCATTAATACATGATGTTGTTTCGGATCGAAGAATTATAGTTTCGGCCTAAATCTCTTCATAATTTAAAGAAAAAATAGATTGGCTCAATACACATATATTATTTTAAGTCATTTTAAAACCTGAAAAATCGTCGTATAGTAATAAAAAAAGTATTGTATTGTTTATTTACTTCCAGAGAATGTTTCAAAGTTTATATTACCAAAAATTATTTATCAAAATTGATTTGATTTTTTGGGATTTCAGAAGAAAAAATCTTGGCTACATAGTATACTCTAAATATTGACCCAGTGAGTTTTCTGATAACTTTAATGAAGTTTTTATTTGATAGCTATTTTATGAAATTGTCGGTTTATTTTATTTGACATTATTTGGGGGCAGTAAGCATGCTTATAGGGGGATCTTTTTTATAAAGAGTTCACACACGTATATATATATATGTGTGTGATTTTTGAAAGAAATTACAATAACTAAGAAAATACAAAACAGCAACTAGTATATTATATTTTTCGGTAAAAACTATTGTCATTATGATGAATTGGAAATAAGGGTTAGGATCTTTCTCAATTTTTTACTTTTTTTAAATAAAGGTTATACGTGAAGGTCGAGAGGTGGAGGCCTATTTGGAGTATCACGTACTGGCCATGCTCTTGACTTTTCTCTGCCTCTACGCGTTTATGTTTAGCTCATTAATGTCGTGAACACGCTTAAGGCATGATTAACCATGGAACCCCATATTTTTTTGTTTTTTTTGTTTTTTTTTTTAATTAGAAACCAACCAATTACGAGCCGTCACGTGTCAATGGAGTCCGTAAATAATACAAGAGCTGGTTCTTATTTTAGAGTTTTTGGAACCTATGTTTGTTGATTTTATGGGTCCTACACCACTAAAAAACCCCTTTAAAATACTGCAATAATAGTGCTCTTACGCTTTGCATAGTTATATAGATGAAGAAAAATTTACTCTAAGTGTCACTTTTTGACTTTTTTATTACACAGAAAGTCACTTGTTGCTTGAGGGTCACTTTTAGCTTATGAATTGTCTATTATATCCTTTAACTAAGTAAACCAAACCATTAAAATTGTCTAAATTATAACTATTATTTTTATTACTAAAAATAAATAACCATAGATTTTAAAACTCAAAATCACTTTTCCAAACACTGCAACCTTAATTCCCACTCATCTCTTTCGTTCATCTGGTTATGACTGGTCTTTCATCTCTTTCGTCCAACTTATCTCAGTCGTGGATGAGCTCAGAGTCGTGGATGAGCTCGTAGTCGTGGATGGCTGGTTATAGCTGGTCCATCATCTCCTTCGTTTAAAGCTTGTAATGAAATCAATTTGTTCATGTGGTTATAGCTGGTCCGTCATCTCTTTTATCCAAGTCATCTCAGCCTTGTTAAATTAAAAAAAAAAACACGAATTCAGAAAAAGAACGAAACTAGATATCAGATCTTTCAAAATTTAATATCGTTAAATTCAACTCAGAATGAGTTCATGTACTTCAAAAACCTCATTTAAATTTCAGCTTCTTCTACTTCTTCATGCGCTCTGTTTCTTTTCCCTTCTCCGATGACCCACAAAGCTTTCTCTTTTCCAACGCCGTTTGTTCACCATCCTACGACTTAAAAAGGTGACACTCACTACCTCGTTTCCCTCACATCCACCTCTTGTGGCTCTCTCCTCCTCACCGGTTCTCAAACTCCTCAGACCAACAATTGCCTCCTCGTTCTCAATCTTTGAGTTAGACTGGGCTCAGCGACTCGTTCTATTGTGAAAAAATATTTGACACAATAACATCTCCAAACGTCATCGTTTCATTTGAGCTAAAAACATCACCACAACCCGTCCACCATAATTTCTCATCCACCACAATTTCCCATCCACCAAAGTTATTTTCTTCTTAATTTATATCTGATTCATGTGTTTCATTAAATATTAAAATGAGTTTGTTTCTACAAAATAATTGTTTAATCAAGATTATTGTTTGGTTTGATCTTGAATTTGATAGATGGATTAAATTTTGGTGTTCACAAACCCATGTTTTCATGTTTGATACCATCCACAACTACTATCGGAGATAATGGTTAATATTTTATATTTTGTTAGTTTAAAAGATAAAAGAAAATTTAAACATGGTAAATATTTTTTTTTATTTCTAAGACTCCGTCCACACCTCACCCGTCCACGAAGATCCCATCCACGAAGACCCTTCCCAAACCTTACCCGTCCACCCCTCCCCCCTCCCCCATCCACGAAGACCCCGTCCACACCTCACCCGTCCATCCATAGAGCCATTTTCGACGACACAACCTAAACACCAGCTTCTAATGCTATAAAGCAGATAAATTAATTACCTAATAAATAAGGAGAACCAACCAAACTAAATAATTTTCATTCAAACCAAACCAAACCGGCAAAACAAATCAATTCTTGTCTTTGGTTCATTAAGGGCATAAAAGTCATAAAAAACCCTTTCCACTTGAAAATGTGACTTTCCAGCACAAAGTGACTTTTTGTGTAATGAAAAAGACAAATGTGACTCATTTGGTAAATAACTCATAGATGAAATAGTGAAATCAGATAATTTTACGAATCAATGCATGAACCTTTTTGTAGGCGAGTTATAGATAAAAGTAGCCTTTCATAATTTTTCCTAGGATTTTGAAATATTGAATTTAGTCTTATAGTTTAGTTATTACAACAAAATTATTAACAACGTTTTTGCTTAGAAAAATTGTGGATCTGTAAGGGGAGCTATATGTTCAAAAAACGTTGTTGACATACCAAGATTTATTTTTTGGATTCCTCTCCAGTTAGAGAGAAGAAAAAAAAAAAATCATACTGGTTAGACATTCTAGAATTCCTTTGAATATGTTTGAATGACAACATAAACGGGAAAAATATGAAACTTGTGAGCTTAACATTTGGTTTTGGTGTGACGACTGTCGTTGAAAATAGTGGCTGGCGGCATCTGAATTTTAAGAAAACATCAATTTTCATTCCAAACCAAATTCCTTCCACTCGCAGGATTGGATCTGAAACTTATGAGATTATATATATTTTAGGTCTATCGTAATACTTGTTGACAATTTGGAGATCATACACTATACTTAAAATTTAGAGGTTAAAATAAATGTTTCGTACACACAATTGGTTCTATATCCACGCGTTACATTATATCTAATAGTCTACTGTAGCTCCTCCGAGATTGAGCCTACTTAACCAATTGATTAATAGTTGACTAAAAGACTAATTAATTTAATTAGTCTAATAGTATTAAATTGGTTAACTTAATTCATTACGACATAGGGCTCAACCTGATCCATTAAGGTTATTCTGATTAATAATCTTTATACTCTCCTTATGACTAATCCCTTTCTTTTCAAGTCAAATTATCTCCTACGTTTCTTTTTTGTTCTTTTAGCTTTTTATTGGATCATTGACTTTGGCCTCCTTGCAAATTTAATACCTTTCACATTTTAGAACAACAATTGTTTGGTAATATTTATCTTTGTGCGAATAGCAATAGCATAACAGAAAACGAAAACACAACTTACAATAATTTAAAGTGAAAAAAGTGAACAAAGAAACATACTAAATGCAGATTGATTAGCAAAAGAGGTTAAGAACATAAGCTTAAGAGACTGACACCACGGAAATGAGGAGACTTGTCCAGACATATTCAAGCCAGACACACGGGCTGCAGTCTAAAATTCTCTCTTCTATGAACTTAACTGACTGAAACTGCCAAGAATCTTCTTTAATAAGTTCGTACATGACTTTTGAAACACTTGTTTGTATTTCTCAATTAAATTTTCCCAAATTGACATATAAATGAAATTTCATGGAAACCGTATAGTTTGAAAATTCTAACCAAGCCAGACCTATGCATGCATGTGGTAGTCTCTCACTTTAGACTTCTTATTTAAAAGAAAGAAAAACAAGCCTAAAATACAAATAGTGATTCCAACAATTCATTAATTAGTCACCTTTTATCAACATTCTAAAATAGGAACCCATTCTTTCTCTACCTATCGCCTATATATATACATGATACTTCGTGCTTTCATAGCAACCTTCAGTCTTAAGCATTTTATTAAATTCATCTCTCTCTCTCGCTCTCTATATTTCTCCGAGTCTAATTGATTATTTTCGCCCCAAAGATCAAAGCTCAACATGGCCGTTCGCTTAGTGACCTTCTTGCTTTTCATAGTCTTGGCCGTCATTGTCGTGGCCTCTCCGTCGCCAGTTGCTTCAAGAAAGCTGTTGGAGATCAAGAAACAGGAGAACTTGACGGTGAGAGAGGATCATGAGAAGAATCACTTGCCTCACGTGACCAAAACCACTACCCTAACTGCTCTGCCAAAGGGCAAAATCTTAAACTCGACGCCGAGCAAAAAGAGTCACGCCGCCGTAAAGCACCGATCTCGACACCTCTCCACCGTTGACCGGTTTCTTCAGTCCGTTCCCAGTCCAGGCGTTGGCCATTGATAGTCTTTGTTATACTCCTACTTCATTTTTTTTTGTCTACATTCTTTGTATAGTATACGACGGTAGTATTACTACCCGTGTGCTTTTACCCTTATGTAGTCAAGGAAACCAACCACTAACCGAGTAATATAAGGTTATGCCACAAGTGTTTTGGGATTTGAATAATAAGTTAATATATCAAACGAGTTGTCCTAATTAACTTTTATATATCATTTGAACCTTGATGTAAAAGAATAGCTACGTCAAAGCAAATGGCTAACAAACAATCAAATGAAGAAAGAAAATAACCATAATACATATAAACAAATGTTCTAGTGTTCTACATTACCGTCAGGGCGTGCTTGACCACAAGCTGATCAAACACGAGTTTGGGGCCAATATATTTATAAACACTTTAGGGAACAATTTTACCAAAAAAAAACACTTTAGGGAACAATTTTGTAAAAATCATTGTTGGTTCAGTGGTTTAGTAGTCTATTTCAATAGTAACTTTCATGGGTTCACGTAAATTTTTTCACTGTTTCTGACCTTAAAAATATCAGGCACGGTCCTGTTTACTATACTAAAGTTCTAAATGCAAGTATTGGAAATCTATGAGATTAGTTCTAGTTCAGGGAGGATTATTGATGTCACTTTGGACAGCGACCTAGAATTTATTGAATGGGGCGTATTTTTGAAGGAAAGACATGCTTGGTTGTGTTAGTTCATCCGGTCGTGTACGTACAAGGTACGTACAACTCTTGGGCTGCAATACAAATTAATGGTCGTTTTTAAAAACCAACCGACAAAATGAAAGACCAGTGCTTTACTACATTTTTGTATAAATTTTCTTTACGTTAAAAATAGATTTCACACGAGTAGTAGAATCGATTGTGCGGATGGGCAGGCCCGCAATGAGAGTTGTGATTCAGATAGTGAAGTTAGGGTTAGGATTAGTCGACTTTTTGACAATTTTGACAATGAACTCATTTAACGTATGTCTTGCTAACAGGCCCGGCCCAGCAAGTGCAACAGCCTTAAGACTTATATCTTTAAATGTAAAACCCAGACTTGCTCCTGACCTTAAGTTTAAACAAGTGGGTCAGACCCATTAGCTGAAGCTCTTTCTCGTCGAGACAGCCACCAAACTCTGTCTTTCTACACACATGAGTCACAACTAAAAGCCGGTTTGTAGTTAAAGTGGCTCAAAACTTCAAATGACCATTTTCTTATAGATCAAAAAATAGCCAACTAATTAAAATTTACAATAACAAAAATGTATCGAGTGAATCTTAAAAATAAAATGATTCCTGATTTTCAATTGTATATGTTATTTATTTATTTATTCACTTTATTATTATTTTATGCCAGACCAATCCGCATGCAACTATAATAAATAACACGAATCAATTACTATAACAAAGGGCATTTAATTGCTGCCTAACGAGTTAGATTTCAGATATCAACATGGGTCGTGTGTGGGACTCTTTCATTGGTCAATCGTTCTCACTAGATTGATTGTCTTACGTCACACAGATCTGTCTCACTCTCCTACCCAAACACGATCTTAGGCTTAGCTTTCACTCTCTCCTACCCATTCATTGTCCACACGTTTTCTAATATCTTAAACTCATGCATACCATTCTAACACATACACAATACATTACATTGATTAATATGGTTCTTTAACAACACTCACATTAGCTAAACTCACATTAGAAATTAATCAGGTCAAAATTAAGGCACTCCAACGCAAATGTTTGACTAGACAAAAATAAACGATTCTAATCTTATTTTTCAATTCACTCCACATTTCATAATTATAAGATATCTATTTATATATATTATATATAAAAAGCTATGGCGAGATAACTTATAATAATACTAGTTTTAGCTGCAAAAACTATTTACAGGCATGGACCCGACCAACTCCAGACACTGTAAAGAAATTTCAGTTATATATAACATGTAAAAAAACACGGAACACTATTCCTCTTCCATGCCATTCTACTTTGCTGTGTTATATAACCTAAACTTAAAAGAAAAAAGAAAAATCTCAATTTATCATTTTCTGTCACTAAAACTATATTGATGATGATTGTCCCTCGCGCCATTTTCTGTCACCGTCACATTCTCTTACCTCCTTTCAAAACAGGTCCCACATGCCAGTCTTGCTGCCACCAAGGAATCATGTCCTAACCTTCCCTTTTACACGCGCCGCCGCTCTTTTTCTTCCCGGAGCGTGCCGAAACTATAACGCGTGAAAATATTCTTTTGAATTTATTTGCGTTATCTTTTCCTCATGAAGTACTCGGTGGAGGAAAACCGGTCACCGGAGTTAAGTAAACCTGGCTCTGTATCACGTTATCTCCGATTTTGAACCCGGGAACAACCGTGAACCCGACCCGGATGTCTGCATTATCATCCGGTAAGAGAGACTCGTCGCCTGATTTCACGCTCTCCATGTACACCTGAGAGAATCTACAACCTCTTTTGATCTGAAACACCGTGACGTTTTCGCTGAGACAAAACGCCAAGCAGTGGACAAGCCAGATCCGTTTAGCCATCTCACAGAACGTAGCGAAGAAACCCGAATCCGGAAACCCGCCCGAGTTAACCAGCTTTCTCTGGTTCAAGTTCCCGAAGAACGAACACTCCATCTTCGCGTGTACAACGCTCAAGTACTTGTGTAGCACAAACCTCGCAAAGGACGAACCCGGGTTCCGGGTCAAGTACTGAACCGGGTCGACGGATCTCAAGTTGAAAAACCGCTCACGGCTCGGTTTCTCGTCGACGTTAGGTAACGAAAAATCAGGAGACTCGAAATTCTCCATCATTTTGGCGCAGACGAATGATTCAAACGCGAAGCAGCGGTGACTCGGGCGAGAGAAAACGGTTGAAGCGTTTCGAATCGCGGCTGAAGCGGCTGCGTCGAGATCCCAGGACGCTGATTCCATCTCCTTAACCATAGATTTAACGAAGCTCCGTACCGATCTCAACGTAAACCCTAGAATCTGAACGAAACTGCTCAAGTTCAAATTCGAAAACAAGACGTTATCTAACGGAGAGACCGTTCCACTCGCCGTTAGCTTCTTCTCTATTGATTTATTAACCGCCGTTATCTCCTCGAGACTCGTCTTCAACGAATCGATTCTCAACTGCTTCTCCGCAGATTCCGATTCCATCTTCTTGATCGTGATCTCGTAAGTCCTCATCAAGCTCTGCTGCTCCTGGATCTCGGCGAGCATAACCGCCACCTGCGGAGATATATTCAGCTCCTTCCTGAGAAAACTCCGTTTCAGCTCCGACAACGCCCTCAGCTCCTCCACCACCGCCGTATCCGCCGCCTGTATCGCGGCGTTGTCGTAAGGACGCTGCGCCATCTGAAGCTCGGCGTAGGCGGCTTTGATCGAAGTCGTGCTGGCGAAGATCTTGGCCACCACCGCCTCGAAGACGGCTCTCCGTCGCTCTCGGACCTTGAGCTCTCCGCTCCTGCTGCTAGAAGTGCTCTTCAGATCGAAGACGGAGTCGTTGTCGTCGTCGTCGTCGTCGTCGTCGTCGTCTTGGAAGTTTGGGTTGTGTGACGACTTCAACATACAGATGCCGATTCCGTTGTTGGAGGAGACCTTCGTGGACGTTGTTCTGAGGCTGCATACCTTCTGGAATGTTCTCGCTAGCTTGCTCTTTCTTCTTACGGAAGGGTTCTTCTTCAGTGTTTCCATTGTCTCTAGAGAGTATAAGTTTTTTTCTGAAAGAGAGTGAACAAATTGTTTTTATTTAATTCTGCAGATGGAAATAATAGGCAAAGCGTGAAAGCGTGGGAAAGATGATGAGAGAAGGAAAAAGAGAGTTTGATCGTATTATGTTTTTTTATTTATTTATTTTATTATCTTTTGTTTTTTTTTTCTTTAATTTTTTTTTTACTTTGTATACGTTTTGTGTGGTCTACATGAGGATATAAAAGATATTCGGCTGAATAGTTAATCACTTTTTTAATTGAATAAGATGCATGTTGTAACAATGTCAGTAAGCTTCTTTCACAAGGTTATTAAATTGCGGTCGGGTCATGCTTGTCGATGAACACTGTTGTTAATTATATGCACTTATATCTAATTATGTCTTGATATATATTTACTATGGTGGTGATCATTTGTTTTTATGTGTGAGTGTCTCTTATAATAGATTTCGATTTTTAACAATAACTAATGTACGAAAAAACAGTAGTAAGAAAATGAGTAATCCAAGGTTTAAATTGAGAAAATCGTAACACTAATACTCGACCTGAGAGTTTAGGTTTTAGTTTTGAAGAAATCTTAACTAACACAACTTTTTTTTGTTCAACGAACAAACACAACTAAGAACATAAATATAGGTCAATAAAAATTAATAATACAAAACCTGAAATAATGTAAACAGATAGCTTTTTTTTAGTGCATAAATCATTCTTTTTGTCTTCTATTTTTGTAAAGATAAAAATTATGTTTAATGTTCTCATTCAGTATGTTATTCTACATGTAATTGTATTTATTTTAATGGATTAACTGTTTCTAATAAATTACTTACTTATTAGCGTCGAAAAATCTCTATTTTTATTCTAGAGTTAACATCAAATTTAAATACATAAATCCAGTTATATCGTTGATCCCATATGAAACTAAGAGCATGATTATTGCGTTTTTTAAGTGGGTTTTTTAAGACGTGAGACTCATGAATAGTGTAAGAAACGGTTACAAAAACTATAAATTAAGAACCAGTTTTTATGGGTTTTTTACACTGTTCACGGATCCCAATGACACGTGTCGACTCGCGATTGGTTCATTTTAAAAAAAAAAAAAAAACAAGAAACCCAAGCAATAATCATGCTCTAAGTTCTTACTTGCATTCAATTCGAACATTCCATGTATATTTTTTTCATTTTGAGTTTATAACCTGCACCTTAAATTTAGATGATTGGACCGAAATAACTTCAACATTAATAACTAACATAGTGTTACATATTCTATTCTACACACATATAGTTTTCATTAACTATAAATATTAGTTTCTCAAGTTTTTCTTAGCTTGTTTGTTAGGTCGACTAATATCATTTTAAAATTTGGTAAAAACAATTTTTCCCTTCTATAGATTTCAAGACTTTTAATGTGTATGTATTTTGATACTATATAGTCTCAACTAAAATTGTTCTATGTAGATAACATGAATGTCTGTGTTATGATTACCTATCCAGTTATTATAACTCTAGACTGTAGTACATCTTGAGCTTTAAGAAACAATCGATGTCGCTTAATAAAATAGGATGATTAAAAACGTAGTAGTATAACTTTTTGAAGACAAATTGGTGGATTAAATTCGCATTCCGATGATTCACACAAATCAGATAAACAAAGTCTAAGTAAAGTTAAATGTACACCGCAATCGAGGGAAGACCCTCACAGTTTGAAAATTGCATAGCCATATTTATAAACATGTATACTGTATATTTTATCTAAAAGATTAGTGTGAAAAACTGTGATAAGCTAGTTTAAATAGCGTAGATTAGCTGCAATATATATGGTTTAGTGGGTGGGTCCAAAATTGTTTAAAACTCGTGAAGCCAAGTAATCTAGTTAATCATGATATCTGTCTTTTAAGTTTATTAAACCTGAATTTTTGTTCACAATGCCATTACAAGAAAAGTTTAAGGTTGCCCCTCGGAGAAGACCTCATCATTGTTAATTTTCTTTTTCAAACTCTTTTGTTTCAGTCACCTGCGGATTTAAAGTGTCCTTTTATCTTTATTATTTAGTGGGTGCCATTGTTTTTTTTTTTTTCTTTTCTTTAGACTTAATAATTTCTAAACTTTTGTTTTAAATACATAACATCTTTTTATTAATATATATACATCATAGATAATACATAAAAGGGTTGGGCCTTAACTCTTAGAAAAGAAAGTGGGCTTAATCAATTTATCTTTTTGAGTATCTTCGCCAAGTTCTCAGGGATATATACGCATAAGAGAACATGGTTTTGATACAGATGAACGATAATCTTTGGCCCAGTTTCAACCAATTGGTTCACAAATTCACGATAAAGCATCATGTAAAAATATTACAATATGTCACGCACAGTTCTGACAGGAAGGTTCCTTTCAGAGAGAAAGTCATCTACATTGTCATCACTCTCTTCATTTTCGTCGTCTGCAGCCAGCTTCCTCTCTATGGTATCCACTCCACCACTGGTGCTGACCCTTTCTATTGGATGCGTGTCATTCTTGCATCCAACCATGGGACTGCTATGGAGCTTGATATCACTCCTATTGTCACATCTGGACTCGTCATGCAACTCATAGCTCGGTCTAAGATCAAATATCATTGATGTTGACAACAATGTAAGTGAGGATCGTGCTCTCTTGTAAGTATGATTTGACAAATACGTTTGAGTTAGAAAGAAGCTTTGTCTCATGTATTGTTGTGTAGGAATGGTGCTCAGAAGCTTCTTGGGAATCGATTCTGATTGCTATTGGTGAAGCTGTTGCTTACGTTCTTTCTGGTATGTAAGGAAGTTCAGTGGACAATCTATTTCATTCACTGTTCTATATCGTCTTCATGCTCACCGCTTCTCAAAGACTTGGATTGAAGTGTCCGGGTCTTCTGCTAGAGATGTAGCTAAGCAGCTAAAGGTATTGTTAAACCCCCCAGCTCAGCTCAATTGGTAAACACTTTTAAACACTGTCTGGTCTTAAGGATACTGGTAACCAAGCAAAGAGATATTGGAACTATATATGAAGATAAAGGATCCTTATTGATCAGTGTTTTTAAATATTAACGTTTGTTTATGAGCAAAAAAAATTGAATTTAAACAGATAAAAAAGTCAGAAAAGCTATTCCCGGTTAAGCTAAACCGACTGAGTTAGATGATAAATTGATAATTGAATTTAAACAGACAAAAAAATCGTAGGGTTTTAGAAAGAGCTTCTCTTCTCCGTCGTCGTCGTGCAGCTAATTACGGCGGCAAAGAAATGCCTCGGGTCATCAGCAACGAGACCTATGGTTGCCCTCCGATCCGAGCTTTAACCTTTGACTCTCTCGGCTTAATCAAAGGTTCCCACTTTTCTTAACTTGAAGCTCTTGATCGAACTATATTGAAGCTATTTTTTTTTTTTTTCAATTCGATGTTGCAGTGATTGAAGCTCGGGGCAAAGAGAGAGGAACTCCAAATGTAGTCAACACATGGGGCGAGATGAATGCTTCCAGATGCGTTCTCGCCGCTTCCATGGATGATAGGCCAAGTAATCCGGTAGAAAGTTTCATCCTTTTTATGTTTATGTAAGCTTTTGCTTGAAGCTTAGGTCTGTCTTAAATTGAAAATCTCATCACTTTGGTCTTCTTTTAATTGTAGCTTTTGGCTGTGGCAAGAAAAGATGGCAACGTGAGTCTACCTTACTCGAATCTATGTGTAGTTTATCTGCTAAGGCTAATTTTCTTTCTATAGGTTGAGGTTCTTAACCCCTGTAACGGTGATCTTCACTTTGCATACTCTGTATTTGGTGATGATGGTTGTTCACCTGAGGATGACGAAGTCTCTGGCTTGCACTTATTCAGAAAACAAAAAGCAGAAAGGTATATATATAACTTTGCACTGAAACAGTTTCTTCGACCACTTACTAGGGAGTTTTGTTATGACATTGACGTTTCTTTATTTAGATCTTGTACATTGCTTACATGCACAAAGAAGGGAGATGTGAGTCTCAGAACAGTTAGATTCCCCGATGCACGTGGTGATTCCACGGATGACGCTGCTCCCAAGACTTGGAAAGCATGTGGTTCTGGTGAAGTTTTGGTTGGTAAAGTGGATGGGAGTGAAAACTTCGGCTTGTTTGGAGGGTTAGTAATTAAGAACTGAATAGACGATTTCCGGTTTAGTTCTTTCCATATTGAAATGAATGTTCTATTGCAGGAAACGTGTTGAAGTCAATATATGGGATCTTGAACAATGCACTAAGATCTGGAGCGCCAAATCAGTGAGTTTCTTATACTCAGTCTTTATCTCTTACAAGCCTTCAGTTTCTTTGATTATGAACTAACTTGCCTTTATTGTCTGCCCTAACCAATCTCTGTTCTGGTGCAGCCCCCTAAAGACAATCTCGGGATCTTTACACCAACCTGGTTCACTTGTGCTGCGTTCTTGAGCAATGAAGATCATCGTAAATTTGTCACTGGAACTAAGTCTCACCAGGTTCGTCTTTATGACGTTTCTGCTCAACGTAGACCGGTCCTGTCCTTTGATTTCCATGAGACCGCTATTACTGCAATCTCTGAAGACCCAGACGGTCATACTGTCTATGTTGGGAATGCTTCCGCTGACCTCGCTGCCTTTGATATACGAACAGGTTCATTGATCCTTTCTGCAAACGTATCATAAGCATTGTTGCTGTACCAAACAAGTAATTACTCATCTCTTTTGCAGGAAAGCTGTTGGGAAACTTTTTAGGGAAATGTTCTGGAAGCATAAGATCTGTGGTTAGACATCCACAGCATCAAGTGATAGCTTCTTGCGGTAAGAAGATACATTGTATTGTCCACATAATTTCAGAAATTCATATGCGTTTCAACATATCATGTGTGTTGTTTTATTGAATTGTTCAGGTTTGGACCGTTATTTACGAGTTTATGACGTGAAGACGCGCCAGCTCATCTCTGCGGTACACTCTATATGGAGACTGATGTTCTTTTGTGAAGTATGTCTTATTCACTCATCATTTTTTGATATTGCAGGTTTTCTTGAAGCAGCATCTTACAGGTCTTGTATTCGACACAGGCTTTAGTGGAGAAGGTAAGTTTTTATTTTTGCCGTTTACATATCACGTCTGTTCCTGTAGTCCTATAGGTTTGTAAGATGATTGGTTTATTATGGTGGAAGCAGAGATAGCTGTAGCAAACACAGTGGTTGAGGCTGAAACGGAAGAGAAGATGACTGAGCAGGAAGATGATGAGGAAGAGAGTGAAGATAAAACAGAAGAGGCTCCTGTGAAGAAAAAGAAGTCAAAGAAAGAGAAACGCACTAGAGAAAAAGTCTCCGAGGGTGAAGAGATCGATGAGTTAAGAATCAAGAAGACACGAGATCACAAGAAGAAAACCAAGAAAGTAAAGCACACTGAAGAAGACTAGTTTTAAGTTTTTTTTTTGTTTTTCCAAAGACGTTATTGTACTTTGCTCTTCTAATCTGAGCTACAGTTTTGAACAAAACTACCAAAGAAAAACAATGTTTGGCTCTCTACCGATTTTGGTGTGTTGTGCTCTACAAGAATGACTTTGAGTTTTGATTTCAACCTCAACTTGAAAGTTACAAACTTACAATGTTCATTGAAAGGCTAAAGCACATCTTAAACAACAATCCTGAATCATTCAACTCGTTAGATTGTAACCGTGGTTTTTTTCGTTTCCCTAGTGTCGCCATCGTTGTGACTTCCTGAATTATGACACTGTTGCAAAATTTGTCTGGTTCTGCTCAAGCAGGAAGCTTAAGTTTGGTGTTGGTTTTCCAGCTAACATGAAACAGAAAGGGATCCAAAGTCAGTACATGATAAGTGGCTATTAAAGGTTTAGAGAATGTTGGAGTGGTCTCTTTACCTTAAGTAGTAGTAGTAGAAGAAATCCGCATAGAGAGCTGTTTGGACAAGACCCGAGACACAAGCTGGGAAATGCAATATATGTCAAACAAACATTAGCAATGAGGAAGGAAAAATGGGTAAATTGTAATTGGTTCTTCTTTGTTGTAACAATGATTACCGATCCATCTAGTGAAATGAGCTTCGGTGAAATAGCGATAGATCCAGTTGATGATATATAGTCCACGATATGCCCTGCAAGTTAAATCATTGATTCATTCAGATTTTGCTTACAAACAAAATGCATAACAAAAATAAGTTAAAGTCTGTTTGTTATGCAAAATGAAAAGATCACAATAGCATTATTGCAGGTAGCACTCATACTATATCCACATCGAGTTCCAAAACTGGAACCCATTAAAGGCAAAGGATCAAGAAGGCAAATACGTACCCAAGAAAGAGAACATATTGTCCAGTCAAATTGTCCACGTTCCCACTTCTCTGTAGCAGAACCAACTGGGGAAGGATAGCAACTGCCTCCAAGTAAATAGAAAAGGCCCAGAACACCTACAATGGTTTCAAATTCACAGCATTAGCATGTTGCACTTCAGTTCTGACTATCAACACACAACCACATTGCTGCAATACTACTTCAGAATACAGCTCGGAGTGAAGTCAGTTGCAAAGATGAAAGTTTTACCAGGGGCACATATGGGACAAATGTATACTTAAAGCTAAAAGATTTAGTGAACTTCAAATAAAGAGATAATATAAGCGCATCTGACAAGTTAATCAAAGAACAATTTGACAAGAAAAGTAGTGAGATGCTGATAACATAAATCCATGTGCACCTTATTGGAAGCAAACTTTGTCACAGGCAAATGATAACGCATCAGATTAATGGAAGCAAACAAAACTCTAACGATGCATCCGTTAACGTAAGCGAAAACTCATAATAAGCAGCAAGATATGAGAAGTGGCACATCCGCACATGTAATACAAATTTTTATACAAGATCTAGCAACCAACTGTAACAAACTTTTAAGTGAAACTATAGAAGACAAACTATACATTCTACCAGCAGCCCAGACAATTACAAAATCTATATCATACAAATGGAAAGAACTGACACATCCATCATAAACACCAAGCACATATGGTGTATAAAAAATGATGTAGCAAAACCAAGATCACCGTGTATTGTATAATGAATGAACCAAAAACGAAGATAACACAACATATGAGAGAAGGTTACACTACCGCACAATACTAGGTATCTACAAACCAAAAATACAAAAGTTTATGAAGATACCTCTTGAAATGTGAAATTCTCATTCAAGATAAGTGCCAAAACAAAGCATGCTAACACAACGTATTGATGACGAAACGTGTCCAGGTCCTTATCGTATGACCTCCGCACCAACGGATGCCTACGCATACACCAAACAATAGCCAAAGAGCTGGCAATGAAGACGATCTTCATCACGGTGTTGTAGAGAGACACGAAATCCGTGAAAAGATCCATATACCGAGTCAAGAACACAAGCGCGTATAGCTCCTGAGTCTTGAGAGAGATTCCTACGCCAACAAATCCAAAGTCAACACATAGAAACTGTTAGAATCTGCATACATACAAGCTTGAATCTGATACTATGAACCTATCTAACGGAAGAGATCTCCACTACTTTGACTTGAGATTGCACACTACGAAACTATGATCCGAACGGAGATCGATGATGAAGACTCAACAGGATTCAAAAGAGATTGCACTCTCAACAGGTTAAAAGCAATGCGATCGTTTCCGAGAACTCACCAGCGCAAGATTTGGTGGCGTAGATTTTGAGAAGAAGGATTAAGATACTGATCAAGTGAGTCATATCGCCAAAAAATCTGAAGATATTCATGGTTGACCAGCAAGACGGAGGAGACGCAACGAATTTTCCGGGAAAAAATCGATCGGTGTTCTCTCTTTCAAATCGAGGAATCCAGAAACGACCTAAAGTTCCATTGAAGCGCAGATTTGAAGCTCCAATGAATTGAACGTGCCACGTTTTTCCTCACCTGCGCTGACGTGGCAGAATTAGGAGAGGGCCAGTCAACTTGATTTGTCACGTGTTCTTTGTGTTTTTCCAAAAGTAGTTAGATTGACTCGGTTAGTTACATGGACCGGCGTAGAGCTTGTTATTAATGGATGTGGGCCTTCCGTTATACTTTGTTAAATATGGACTTTAAGGCTCTTTTGTAGTGGTGACTAATAGTGACCCGCGTTTAAACTTTTAACGCGGACAATATTTTTTATTTTATTTTTGTTTTATCAATATGATTATATATTTTATCTTAGGTTTTAAATTGGTTTAGAAATTTTTTTTTCCCTCAATTGGTTTAGAAATTTAACTGAAGCAAATTTTCGGTTGTTAATATATTATGATTCGAATAATTAGATAATAAGATGTAAAAGTTGATGGTGTATAGTCCATTAATTTAATTACTATCTATTTGTTTTCATGTATTTAATTAATTTATTTCTATTTTGTTATATCCATTTTATCACAGTTATTATGTTGTTATTCTTATTATTATGATATAATATATAGGTCACTTTTAGTAACATCATTTAAAATTTTAAATGACAATATTTTGTTAGTAAATAAAGATAAAGTTATGTTTAATATATTAGCTTGCACTATTCAAGGAGTTTTGAATTTATTCGAATACTGTTTTAGTTCAAATTTATTCACGTTTTAAATTCTAGAAACATATGTTAAGCTTATATATAAGATATTGGATTCCGTTCGATTTGAGTTGGTTTATATTATCTAAGAATATTTTATTTAGAAATCTAAAATATACATCATATTAATTTCAAAATGCATTAGGAAATATCAACATTATAGCATTGAGTTACTTATATGTATTAAATATTTATTTCAAATTATAATTAAAAATTTCAAATACTGTTTTGAGAATATGTATATGTGTGGTATTATTTTTGAATTCTCATTATTTTTTTAAAAAAGAAATTGTTTAATCATCTGAATTCAAAGTTCGTTCGAGTAAACCTTAAAGTCCTATAGAATAACCGAACTTAAGATCCTATAGAATGATAGTTACTTAAATATTTGTATTGATAATTGATAAATTTAATAAAATGCTATTGAATGCCTAGCTCGTTTCAACGTTTTTTTTTGGGTACACAAACTTCGGTTTTTTGTGAATAAATAGACAAGCATGAAATGATGTTGTTGAACATCACGACTCATCAAATATAGGGCAGGTTTCACGATGTTGAACATCACGACTTATCTGATACAGACAGGTAAAACTTAACATTTTTGTTTTTTTGTTTGTCGTTAGTCAAATAAAAACTAGTACAATAACGCACTACTAATGTAGTGCTTTTCCGGTGGATTCCGTGGTCGGTCCGATTTTTGCTTTGCGTGCGAGACTGAGCTTATTTAGTTTCTTAGGAATGTATATATTCAATGCTAAGATTATACAAAAAAAAAAAGATTATACTACCATATTTATCTGCGTTGTGATTTTATATTTTAAATTCTCCTATTGATTTGGCAATAGATGCAATAAAAGCAGATAACATATAATATGGTTAGACATTTTATCCGAAGATCTGAATTCGTACTTAAACTTGATGTAAAAAACTAAATCAAAATAATAAAATATTTTAACGAATATTGAATTATCAGAGATTGAATTTCAAAACCTAAATGGATAAACCTGAAATTACCCGAATATATATGTAATCCTATATTTTCAATTTAATTCATGCATTCTATTCAAAATATTTATATTAATAATGTACATGATTTAATTTTATATAATATTTGTATAACTGCAAATAACTAGTTTGATTTCACTTAAAATGTATATTAAACTTTTTATTTTATACGTTAACAAAAATTATATTCAAAATTTTAAAATAGTAACCAGATTATAATTTTTATTTTCAAAATTTTATAAATAATTGGGTATGAGAAAAAAACTAATAAGTTAAGTCATAATGGATCCCGTTTCTCGGTAAGAAAATGAAGTCTTTTATCAAATGAGAAAAAGGTGCTTCAAAATACCATATGCATTTTTCTGCATTTACATATATTTGATGTTAAATATTTAGTTGTTTTTTTAAAAAAAGTTTAAGAGTATTTAATTTTGAATTTATGTTTGTTTATTTTGATATATTATTGTAAAAAAATACTATACATAATTATTGATCTTAAAAAAAGTATAATATTTGATTATCATGATGTCAATGGTATATTTGTAGAGTACAAGAATGAACTGTATTCGATTTAATTTATGGCTCATTAATATTTTTACATTAAAAAATTTAGGTTTTAATTGTTTTTAAAAACAAAATTATGCAGAATATCAAAGAAAAAATTTATATTTTTTTATTATAATGCAAGAAATACTATGGGTGTTACTGGTTACAACTTACAACAATAGTAAATATGTGAAATGAAAGAGGTTAAACTAGGTTATAAATTAAAAGTGCAACTCAACATAACATTTCTCTCTTTATTACTAGAGAAACAATTCACTTTAATTTGGAAAAAGTAAAGTAATTTAGCTAATTTTTTTGTGAAATTTTCATGTTTACCACATTATTGATATCATTATTTATTTTTATTTTTACTAAAGAAATATTTTTACAAATACTTTTTATTAAAAGGTAAAAGACTTTTAAATTAATTAGAATTGTAAACTTTGCATTATAAAACCCTACTTCACCACTTAATTCTAAATCTTAAATATTAAATAATTAATTTCAAAGTTATAAATATTTTTTTTTTAAAAAAAATAAAAAATAATAAAAAAAAATTAAAATTAACATGAAAAATTATATTAAAAATATAATATTTTAGACAATTTTCCAAAATTTGATTACTCTACTTTATTACCGCTACACATGTGATGTAATCCTCGCAAAGACAATATAATTTTTGACTTAAGAATTTTGATATAATATTGTTTAATTTATAATAAAATAATTAACTGATGTTAAAAATGTTTTAATAATACGGCTACAATTAAATAGATTTGTCAAAAATTAAAAGCCATGTAGATTAAAGATGTACGTGTTCTTTGACGTAGAATGTAGTTTATTAGTTTGGTCAAACAAAATTAAAGGAGGGGGTAATTATTAAATTAGGCACATAACACTAGCAATCGAATCTCTCCCGACATAAAGACATAGAGAAAAGAAAATACATAGATACGCGAGACTTGATAAATATATTTGGAGAAGACAATTAATTAAGAGTAATTATAGTTTTTAATTTTATTTTGCAAGTTGTAAAAACAGAAAATCGAGTGGACAGAAAATGGATTCAATCTATCTATCTATGTATCCGTTACATTCCAGAGCATTGACTTTACTGAAACTTTTTGCTGGAGAAGAAAAGTTAGAAACAAATCTCTGACAACTAAGAAAATTAATAATAAAAAGAAAATTCTCAGCCTTTCCTTTTCTTTTTCTTCTCTCTGACGCGTTCTTCTTCATCTTCTTCCTTCTCATCTCTTTCCCAGAAAGTATCATTAAAATCCCTTTTTCACTTTCTTCTCCTCTGACTTTTTTTCTTCGTATCTATAGTTTTCAATTAGATTCAGTTCCTCGCATATACATAATACCTTTGTGGAATCCACGATAAAACCCCGCCGGAATCTATGGCTACGGCAGCGATATTCTCATCTCTACGACGGAGGAGATCGCCGTCGCTAGAAGCCTTTTTATCCCCCGTTGACCTCTCCGGCCTCCCTCTCGTCCAAACCCTAGCCTCAATCTCAACGGAGATCATCTCTTCCTTCAGCACCACACGGTTCTCGTTCCAACGCAGGAACGCTCGTTCGCTGATTCGCAAGATCGAGATCTTCCTCGTGTTATTCGAATCCCTCGCGGAATCACGTTGGGGCTCAACTACGTCGTCGTCGTCGTCGTCGTCCTCCACGGCGTTGCTGTGTCTCAAGGAGCTCTACCTCCTCCTCTACAGGTCGAAGATCCTCCTCGATTACTGCGCACATTCCAGTAAGTTATGGCTAATCCTCCAAACCCCATCGATCTCCGGCTACTTCCACGATCTGAACCAAGAGATCTCGACGCTCCTCGATGTCTTCCCCGTCAACGATCTCAGCCTCAGCGACGACGTTAGAGAGCAAATCGAGCTGTTACAGAGCCAATCGAGAAGATCGAGATTGTACATCGATAACAACGACGAGTCGTTACGCGTCGCATTCTACTCGTTTCTCGACGGATTCGAGAACGGGGAGATACCTAACTCCGTTTCTCTGAGGACGTTCTTCGTTGAGAAGTTAGGGATTAGAGATTCGAAATCTTGCAGAAACGAAATCGAGTTCTTGGAGGAACAGATTGTGAATCACGACGGTGATGTAGAGCCTACTGGTTCGGTGATTAACGGGTTTGTAGCGATCACACGGTACTGTAGATTCTTGTTGTTTGGATTTGAAGAAGAGTGGAGAATCAAGAATAATCCCAAGAAGAAGAAGAGGCCTAGCAAAGGAGATGGAGACGGCTTCATAACAGTTCCAAAGGATTTTGTTTGCCCGATCTCTCTGGATCTGATGACGGATCCTGTGATTATATCCACAGGGCAGACTTATGATCGGAGCTCCATAGCTAGGTGGATCGAAGAAGGGCACTGTACTTGTCCCAAGACAGGGCAAATGCTTGTGGACTCTCGGATCGTGCCTAATCGAGCTTTGAAGAATTTGATAGTGCAGTGGTGCGGAGCGAGTGGGGTGGCTTACGAGTCTGAGTTTGTTATTACAGATTCGACAAACGAGGGGTTTGTGTCGGGTCTTCCGACAAAAGCTGCTGTTGAAGCGAACAAAGCTACTGTTTCTATTCTTATTGAGTATCTAGCAGATGGGTCTGAAGCGGCTCAGACTGTTGCGGCGAGGGAGATTCGTCTTTTAGCGAAAACCGGGAAGGAGAATCGGGAGTTTATAGCGGAAGCGGGGGCGATACCGCACTTGCGGCGGCTTCTCAAGTCGGAGAATGCTGTTGCACAGGAGAACTCTGTGACGGCGATGCTTAACCTCTCGATATATGAGAAGAACAAGGGTAGGATCATGGAAGAGGAGGATTGTTTGGAGGCTATAGTAAGCGTTCTTGTAACGGGTCTCACAGTGGAGGCGCAGGAGAACGCAGCAGCTACATTGTTCAGTCTCTCTGCAGTACATGAATATAAGAAACGGATAGCAATGGCTGATCAGTGCGTTGAGGCATTAGCGTCGCTGCTTCAGAACGGAACACCGAGAGGGAAGAAAGATGCGGTGACAGCGTTGTATAACTTATCGACACATCCAGATAACTGCAGTAGAATGATCGAAGGAGGAGGAGTGTCGAGTCTCGTCGGAGCTCTGAAGAACGAAGGCGTAGCCGAGGAAGCAGCAGGAGCTTTGGCTTTGTTGGTGAGACAGTCTCTGGGAGCTGAGGCTATAGGGAAAGAGGAGTCCGCGGTGACGGGGCTCATGGGAATGATGAGATGCGGGACGCCTAGAGGGAAAGAAAACGCGGTGGCTGCATTGCTTGAACTATGCAGAAGAGGTGGAGCCGCGGTGGCGGAGAGAGTGTTGAGAGCACCTGCGATTGCGGGAGTGCTGCAAACGCTTTTGTTTACTGGGACGAAGCGGGCTAGAAGGAAAGCGGCTTCCCTTGCCCGGGTTTTCCAGAGGCGTGAACATGCGGCGATGCGGGCAGGTGGTTATGGGTTTGTAGGGGATGTGAACGGGAACAGAGACGGCGGCAGTTTTACGACGGATGTCTCTGTTCCGATGTCAATCTCCATCTCCGTACCTGTTTTGTGATCTATATGTTTAGTAGTTTAAAAGGTTGCAGAAAAAAGTCTGAAGAGGGAACTTTCTTTTGTCGGTGGTTGGTGGTGTTTGTCAATATTATAATACATTTATTGGTTGGGAGGTATAATACAAAATCAAATTTAAGAGTACGTTTATCTTGCAGGGGAACAATAAAAGATGTTTTGTGTATGATCTTTTATGTGTACTGTATTTGTTATGTAAGACCTATTGCATTGTGATGGTAACTATTAAGGAAGGAAATATATGTTGAATTATGTCAAAGGTAAAAGATAAACACCGAGCTTCAAAATCATGTTATGAAATAGTAAATAAGAGGCAGATTATCAAACGTTCAAACACTTGGGACAAGAAGAAAAAGAAAGAACAGGTTCACCTTTTTTTTTTATAAGTTTGCATCGATGAAATCAGAATTGCCTGTTGCCTAAGTTAACAGAGTAGACAAAAAGATGATGATTATATAACATACATTCAGAACATATCCATGCCTCGCCACACAAAACCACTCTATAACCGAAAGAAGAACACACTCTTTCTTCATTTAGTAAGAGTTTTGCCAGAGCTGCTGGGTTTGATCTGAGGGCTGACCCACCTGAGCCCCCGCACCATCTCTAGGGTTTTGCTGCTGGCGCTCGTGCGACATGTCTGTTTGGGTCTGATAGAAATTAGGGTAGCCATGTGATCCATAACGCTGTTGTTGTTGTTGCTGAGCTTGACGATACCCTCCTGCCGCTGCTTGCTGAGTCTGTTGTAGTTGCTGTTGTTGTGCTTGGAGGTTGTAGTATGTGTTCGCCGGGACACCTGACATGGTCCGAGAGCCATGACCGTGATGCCACATTGCCGAGTTTTCATTCTGAACAGGAGAAAAGAAAGTGTCATCAAGTGGTTCTTGTCTGAAACAAAGAGAAAGTGATAATTATTACCTGTTGCTGCTGATGTTGAAGTGCCAACAGATGATTACTCTCTTTGTATTGAGAACTCAGAACATCTTCATAACCGGTAGGAGCAGACTGTTGGTTAATAGGGAAGTTTCCAGCGGCTCCAGCACTGGTGGAGTTTCCAAATCCATAAGCGGAGGGAGGCGCTGTTGCAGACTGAGGCAAACTACTGGGAGAGAGATTGGTTTTGTACTGTGGAAGCAACGCAGCTAGTTGCTGGTGATAGGAGCTGTTACCAGCATAGGTTTGCTGGAAAGCGGATGGCACGTATGGATAGTTCTGAGGCATTAGAGGATAACCAATCATGTTTGCAAAGTGTGCTAGCGGCATTGTGGGTTGAGAGTAAGGATGCATGGGAAGCTGTTGAGGAAGTGCTGGTCCTGTAGCGACATTAGCACCTTGTAAGTTCTGCTGCATTGGCTGCGTCCCCGGGATTCCACTCCCTCGGAGCGCCTACAATGTAAGAAAATATATAGTCAAATCAATTTCTCGAACATAAAAAATCTACTGCCTTAGGTCATGCAAACATAACATTATTCATTTGACAATCAACAGGACATCATGTGTTTCTTAAAACGACAAAGTGGTTATTTACCTCTGGCATGGAAATGCTTTGGCCACCAAGTGAAGAAGTATTGTTGCTATTTCTTGACTGCATAGACTGTGCAAACGAGGAATACTGGAAGTCAAGCTCCCTAGCATTTTGTGCCAATAAACTGTTGGGATCAGAGTGTGGATACCCCTGCTGAGTCAAAAACAAACAAACAAGAACCAATGTTAGCAATGCCATCCGAGAATTTCATGGCATTACTAGCCGCGCATCACTTAACAGCTTGAATGCAGTATTCAGAAAGCAAAACGAGATCCTCTAAAAAGCTATAATAAATAATGCACATGTAGCTCACCATCACATTTGATAAAGAAGCAAGATTCTGAGCATTTGTCTGTGACGCATCATATGCAGTATTCAGCTGCTGCTGCTGCTTAGCATACTCTGGCTCGGACTGAGCAAATGCGTACTGATTCTCTTGAATAGTCTCAGGGTTTTCTTGCTTCAGAACCTCTCGCCTGGATTCCAAAGAATCATCATAATTTTCAGCTGCAGCAGGTGCGTGGCCCATACTTTCATTAACTGTACCTCCAAGACGTTCATCTCCATAGAACTCAGCATTTCTGCAAAACAAGCATTGATCAGTTAGTAAGTATGATATATAATCGAAACCCATATGGAAAACGAAATCACTAGTAATGGGAATACCTAGCATCTGAATGTTCGCTCTGTGGAGCTACATCAGGAGTCTCTTCTGCATTGTTGCTCAAAGGCCTTGATCCAAAACCACCAAAACTTCCAAAACTCAATTGCGAGCACTCTTCTGTATGGATTAGCAAATGTTTGGGAATAACAACAGCAGGTCTCTCCTCTTCATGCGAGTCTTCTTGGTCATGACTTTCTACGGTTAGTTCTTGCAAGTCTTCTGAATCAGATGAAACCTCATCTTCATCTGAAGAGTAATAACAAGACAGAATAAGATACAATCAAGAACACCAAAAGATCCTCCTATGTGCTACTGATCATGACAATATGTATTCACATGATCAATAAACAGAAGTAATCATTGTGACTTAACTGATGTAGAAACATCATTGTCATTCACAACAAAATTCCAGAGAGTGCTCACATAGGCATCAAATTCAAACAAACACACACCAAACTTCGTATCTGAGATAAGCAATAAGAAACATATATACAGATTCAAGATATTACCTTCGTGGTGCTCCACACGATGGCTCTGCGTCTCATATGTGTACTGATTATCATTAGATTCAGACGAAACTCCTGCGTCCTTTTCTTGGACATTTCCAACCGAGCCAGGTAGCACATGATCGACTCCAAGATCTTCAGAAGGGCCACTTTCTGCTAAATGTATATTTTCTAACCGGTCCCTAAGATGTTGATCTACTCTCTCAGATTGGAAATCAGCCGCACCACCACCGCATACCTCTGACTCTGTTGGTGCTACTAATACAGAAGCTGCGCTAGGAGCCAGTGGCTTCTCAATGGACGGCCATTCATCTTTAACAGGGACCTGATGATTTGCATTAACTTCATGCTCGTGATTAATCTTTCGTTGTGAGTTTGTTGCCTTGTTCTGTGGTCTACCCATCTTTACAATGTCCGCCATAGACATCTGTCCTGGAGCTCCAAACCATGGAGTTTGGTGTCCAGAAGCAGGCTGTGATGATGATATTCCAACGCTCGAGGCAGCAGGTGGCAATTTATTTTCCGTGACAACAGAATCACTGCAAAACATAGTCAGAAAGCTGAATTGTGAATTATTACTATTTTTTTTTCCAAATTCCCAAATGCAAAAGAAAGAGAGCAGTCAAGGGAGAACCTGTTAGGTGTCTGATGTTGGTTTGCCAATCCAGAGGCAGAAGACCAGGAGCTAGTGTAACCCTGGGTTCCACTTTCTCTTTTGTTTGTAGATTTCCCATGGAAGTTTCCAGAATCTGAACAACAAAAGCACACAGAATATGATTCCTATAGTTATAAACTATAAAAATCATATTGTATCACCAAGATATCATGTCTGTACCAGTAGAGTTGAGATGGGTGGATGCAGTTCGTCCAGCATAGCGATCAGAACCACCTCTACCACCGCGGTTGTATGTGTTGTAACCACCACGCTGCCGGGACTCCGGTATATCCCTTGTCTGAATAGAAGAAATAAAAATTTAAAACTTACAACAAAACCAAAATAGCTAAAACAAGAATTCAACTGAACAGGACAGCTAGTAACAAAACAGTTGAAGTAAGTACGTAGACCTCAGGCATTGAAAACAAGAAAATAACAAAAAGACAATCTCTAGTGTATTTGCCATAAGAAGAAGAGTTTCAGCAAGCACAGACTCACCTCTTTCTTCTTTTCCTTTCTGCTCTTTACCTCGTGAAAAGGATCTGATTAGGACACAAAAAAAAAAACAAGAATCAGTATCATTAATAGACAAAAGTCTTTGAAGCTGAGAAGCTCTCAACTTGTAAGAAGACAAGAGACCAACACTTTTGCACAAAGACATAAACTTTAGAAACCCTAAAAAAATAAGGAGTCAAATTTTTTGGGAGAAATCTAATGAAGGGAAACCTTGAGAGAGGAGGCGATGAACGGCTTCGTTAGGATCCATATTACACTCTTTAAGCATAGCATAGATCTCAGCCTCGGGAGAGTTCACGATTTCCTTCAAGCTCTGTACTATTTTCCTAGACCCTGATGGAATCTCGTTCCCTTTTCTCGCTCCGCTGCTCATCTTACTAAGCTCGCACTCTCTCGGATCTGGAATGTATCAACGCTCTCTCTCTCTCTCTGTATGCTCTGGTCAGTCGCGAGAATACGAACAAAGAGAGGAAGAAGAGAGGTAGCACAAGGGGGGAAGATATATATCTCTCTACAACTACGAGGAAGGAAACCCTCTCTCGTTTTTTTGTTTTTTTCTTTTCCTTTTCAAAATTGTTAAAATTACTAAACCGTAATTTACGGTTCTCTTATTTGAACCAGTGTATCTAAACCGGGATAAGATTAGCCAGACCCATCTATACTATTAGACCATCTCCATCCATAAAACCTCTATGGGGTTCTTAATTTTTTTTTTTTACTTTTTCTGATTTAAAAAAAAAAAAAATTAAAAAAAAAATAAACCAATCGTGGACCGCCACGTGGCAGTGGGGTCCACGAAACAGTGCAAGAGACGGTTCTAAACTAAGGGTTTTTAGAGACGGGTTCTTAAAAAAAGTGGTGGGACCCACCACCTTTTTGGGTTAAAAACCCCTTAAGAGCCCCTTGATGGACATGCTCTTAGGCCCCAAGCCGTCGCACAAACTGCGCACCGCCCAGACCATTACATTGTTGCTCGAATCCGGGTTTGTGTGTATACGTCATTTGTGTAACACTCTGACCGGGTTTATATACCAAACTTTCAGTTGACTATGATTTGTAGTTATTTCTACATACTAACGATAATGTAACCCCAAGGTGGTGGTTTAAATGTAGGCAGGTTTGGGAAGTTAAGCAACCCAAATTTGAATACAATCCATTACATTTCACTTTGTGATTACGTGTATATTATGACAATATGTTTTAGGTCCTCATCTGAATATCGAGAGCGAAGGTTCATCCATGGATTACACCTGAGATTAGTCTCAACCTTTCAATAAGCATAAAATATTTAATCACTTCTCCAATGTTCGTTAGTAACCTGTTAATAGTTATCGTGGGACCTCTCCTTTTATGTCTTTTAACAAAGTCAAATTTTTGTCTAATTGATAAATCTTCTCGACGTAGTGTTTCTTCCCTTGTGCCTCATATTCATATCATATATTTTGAAATATGGTTTGTTCCGGATTGGAAGTTTAACGGTCAATTGCCGGATTCAAAGGTCGACGGTCTGCTCTTATTATTGGAGACACAACAAGCCTCTATCTATCCAGTGTTCTTTTCGTTCTTCTTTTGCTCAGAATTTTATTGGTTCAAGATCAGATTATTTTCGTTGTTTTAAGATATGATCTTGCAGCGTCAAGTTGTTATCCGAGTGTGAAGATGATAAGAAACATGCAGCTATGTTTGGTTTATCGTCACACTGTTTATCCCCTTTCAGGTGTTAGATACTATTATGTTTCAGTTAAGATCTAGTTGTGTGCTCTTTTCTTTGGAATTTAATCATATAGCCCATGATAATGTGCGTGGATTTGTTTAGTTTCTAATTTATCGTCTTACCTTATGGTAAACGGCATTGTAAACCGACTATTTCGAATAAAACAATTCTTCAACGTTAAAAAGAAAACCAGAGTAAGAAAGGAGTTAAAATGCCCATTCGTTTGGATTTATGTTGTTTCTTATGAAAGACTACTGGTTTGAATTATAACGTAGGAGAAAAAGTTAGCACATGAACTTTCTCAGTAAAGAAAAACTCATCTGAAAAACTGTATTGCAATTAAAAAAAAAAAGCACTTGTTTACAAGTGAAGATACAAATAAAGTGCCAGAATCGCAACTGGGCTTAATAAGCAGATATTCCGTATGTTTCATAGGAAACACTTTAGCTTTTCATTATTTTAACTCTTTTACAGTACATGTTCTCTCTCTGTTGTTGTTGTTGTTGCTTTAGTACAACAACAGTTAAAAGGACCCTCTCCTAGTTTTACAACAAAAACATTCTCCAAGAATGCTCTGAGAACTGGTTATGCTCACTTCTAATGTGAACCTATGACATAATATTATCTCCCTATGTCATTATAATCATATTTTGAGACTCAAGACACAAATAAAGTGATAGAACATTAGTTTTTTCAGAGATTGGATCTTCTTATATTTTGTCCATGTACTATAAGTTTATATGTAAATACCTTTTCTTCTTTATGGTGTTTTCTCTTGCTTGCCAATCATAGCTTCTTAGTTTCTCCTTTCTCAAGTTTTCTTATATTCTGTCATTCATGTCTTTGCCTACCCTCTCTCTCTCTCCCATCCCAAGAAATCTTTGATTCTATGATTCTCCTTTTGTCTTCAATTTTTGTATAAATATTCTATATCTATACCTGAGAGGGAACTTCTTTGCAACCATTCTATCTTTCCTCTATCACATCCCCAAGACTACCTGACAAGTTTTTCTCTCTCAAGATCTTCAAATACACAAGGAACTACATAAAGAAATGGCTCACATTGTATCTCCTCGATGTTTTCAGATCATGCTTCTATGCCTTCTTATCACTTCACGTAATCTGTCTGCGTCTGATGCAACATTAAAATCGTGAATAAGCTGCTCTATTTTTATGAAATGGACGAAGTGTTCTGTTTTTGCTTTGAAACTGACCTGTTTTTTCTTTTTCCTGATGATTGGTTTGGTTTCAGCTCTAGGTGTTATAGCTCAGGGAGGACAAGGTGATATACCAGTTGTTAATCCTACATCTCCTGGTGGTGATACCACCACACCAACTATAACACAACCATCACCGCCTTCCTCAACGTTCCCAGGTCCAACCACAAACCCCAATCCACCAACCGGTGGCTATCCACCGCTCGATGGTACAACACCAACCGGTGGTGGTGGCTATCCACCACTTGATGGTACAACACCAACCGGTGGTGGCTATCCACCACTTGATGGCACTACACCAACAGGTGGTGGTGCACCTGGTGGAGGAGGAGGTGGTGACACTGGTCCAGGTGCTAATGGTGGTGCACCTGTGGGTGGTGGAGGTGGTGATACTGGTCCAGGTGCTGGTGGAGGCGGAGGTGGTGGTGTTGTTGCACCTGGTGGAGGCGGTGGTGGTGACACTGGTGGAGGTGGTGGCAGTGGCCAGTGGTGTATAGCCAAAGCAAACGCTTCGCCAACATCATTACAAGTGGCTTTGGATTATGCTTGTGGGTATGGAGGAGCTGATTGTGGCCAGATCCAACAAGGTGCAAGCTGTTACGAGCCAAACACTATTCGTGATCATGCTTCCTTTGCTTTCAATAGTTATTACCAGAAGCATCCTGGTTCAGACAGCTGCAATTTTGGAGGAGCTGCACAACTTACCAGCACAGATCCAAGTAACACATTTTTAACTTCTTACCTACCTAACAAAGACTTATCATAGGAGCCAGGACACTAGAACTAAGTTACCTGCTTACTAGCATTCATGAACGGTGTTAGCTACTTGAGACCTTCACAATTGATAGATGTTTCGAGTATTAGAATTGATCATGAACCTATAAACACTAATCCAAATATAGAGTTTTCACCTTTTAACTGCTCCAGGTAAAGGAAGCTGTCGCTTCTCAGCAACATCAGGAACACTAAGGTATGTTTCTCTTTCCACTAAACTAACGTCTTAACCTGCCATAACAAATTGAGAAAAATAATACTCATCTTCCTATGCCAAATGCAGCACAAGCCCGCCAAGTCAACCGAGTCCACCAGATTTTAATTCACCACCTTCTACTTCTACATACCCACCGCCAATAACAACTCCAACTACAGGCATACCTGGTTCTGGACCACCCTTTGGCGTGGCAGAGCCAACAGGGCTTCCGAGTTCAGCAACTCATGCGTCACATAGCTTCCTCTCAATATTTACAGCAGTTGGGATGCTGCTAGTACCACTGCTCAGGCGAGATTATCTTTAAACAGACAAAAGGGTCTCAGGGTTTCAATCATTCTCAGGATCAGCAAGAAGATTTACTCTCATCATCTGTTCTCTTGAAATAGTTCATAAATATATTTATTTAGTAGGAGATATTACAAAATCAAAGGGTTTAGATTATTATAAACATTCTTGTAGACACATCAAGCTTAATGTTATCTCTCTCCAGAGTTTTTAGAGAATAAAAATACAAAAAGATAGGGGAAGCAGGGAAGATATATAACAAATAAAATTATAGCTACTTCAAGTAAGTATACTCTTCCTGTAAGCATTCCAAAAAAAGGTAAGTAGAACTGATGATGGAGAAACGAGCTCCACAATAGAGTTGCTTGCATCGCATAACCTGAAGTGTACTCTTCCAGATTCTTTGTTCCTGATCTTCTAAGTGGAAGCTTTTTGACCATACACCAGTTCATCTTTCGAATCATATGCAACTAAAAGATCAATCTGTTACCAGCAGATAGTGCCAAATACAAGCATCTAATAAACAATACAAATCAATATTATATGTTGTGGTTTCGGGGCTAGTTGATTAAAGCTTCTGACCAAATCTCCTAATAATTCAAAAAAAAAAAAAAATAATAATAATAAACAATAGAAACACAAGCACATTGATTTAACATTGAGTAAATATGCATACATCACATTATTACTCGTCTGTTCATAGACATTGTTACAGTGACTTACAGATGAGAGTCTAAGTTATATCAAGAAAAGGACAGATACAACTGTGACACCAATGATGCCTAAAGTGGCAACAAGTGAACCCTGATCAAACACTTTCAGCAAGCTGCCTGCTCGTGAGAAATGCTGGAAAGCCAGAAAACAAGATATTGCCAAAGAGATTAGAGCTTGCTTCCCTCTGAAAACAAGATAAACAACATACAATTATATAGCAATTGAGATTATAGATGATGTTGACATTATCAAACATTCACAATTTCGAGGAGTCAAATGAATAGATATAAGCTAAAGTTCCTCGATCATGTATAAAACCACACATTATATACCTACCCTTTTGCGAGATCATTAATGGGTGTCGGATTAACCAGCTAAAAGTTTAATTGGGCCTATTTGAAACCCATAATTTAGAAGGGCAGGCCCATATCTAAAGCGGCGACGAATAATGGAGTGAGAGAGACAAACCCTAAGAAACTAAGCAGTCTTCTGCGTCTATATAAAGCTAAAAGCCTTTTCAATCTCTTCAAATTACTGACAACCCTAAGTTTATTGTGTCTTTCTTCTAGGTAGTAACCTTAGCTAGTTATGTAGCTCGGTGTTCTTTTGTGAATCTTCCATAGTTTATATGTTTGGTTTAGAAGAAAGTGATGATAAGTGATTGTCGCCCCAGTCTTATTTGCATCCATTGCGATGGTTGCAACATGGTGATTGACTTTTTTTCTGTCTGATTCTCTAAAGATTTTCATCTTTTAGTGTTAGTAGTTCTGTCTTAATGGTCATATAGTATATGGATATGATGAAATGGCATTAAATGTTTTGTGACACCCAGTCTGATCTGCTTTTGCAGAGTGAGTGATTTGCCATATTCTCTGATCCATATAATCCCATTGATTGAATTATCTTTTTGTTTTAATTCGCTTTTGAATTTAAGAGGAATGAGGATGATTAATACCATACGTCTGCAAATCTGAAACAAAAGTGTTGATTCATTGACATGCACTACCATCTGACCTCTTCCTTAAGTTTTTATTGTTTTTGGTGTTCAATCTATTCTTTTTTTTTTCTTTTATCTAATGCAATCAATGATGAATAAAATCGTCCATATTTAATGATAATCCCGTGATTATTAAACACTAGATCACCATCTTTCGGCTGAGATTGCAGTTTTTTTACCCTTTAATTATTGATCTGAGTTTTGTGTTATTGTTAGTAAATTGCCTTATGGTATCTGATGTCCAAACTTAAAACCAAAAGTAGTTGGACATTTCGTTTTTCAGAGGCATAAACTGAATTAACAGGCCTTTGCGACACTGCTAGTTTATCCACATAAGCTACCTGTTACTTTTTTACCTGTTTATATTCTATTCGTCTCTTTTTAATTGCATAATTATTATTCGACAGTTGGTATAGGTATGTGAATGTTCTTTTCTTGTTTGTAATTCGCCAGTCATGTAAAATTGTTCCAGGTCCGATGAAAATCACGTACAAATAAAGCTACTCACCACTGTCCAACGATACTTTGTCTCTTGTTCTGAACACTTTCGGCGTAAATACTTGTAAACATATACAATAAATTTAGCAAGTGATTTTCTTAGAAAGTTAACAAAAGCACAATGTTTATGTTATGGACCGTTGATATCAAACAGCTACCCTATATTGATCAATGCTTGTTTAGTTATTACAAAGTAAATGTTTATATTATGTGATATAAATTGATCAATGCTTATTTAGTTATTCAGTTCGAAATTATTGACAAAAAGATCAATCTAGTAAATGGTTTAAACCAAAGTGTAAAAGCATAAAAATGTTTATATTTAACCAAATTCAAAGTTGCAAATTTACTCAGTTGGTCAGATTGTACTCAGCTGGACTGGAGAACAAGGGTTCTTAGGAAGAAACCAAAATAAAACAGAGGAAAGTCAACTGGTCAAAGATGTTTAAAATAATAATTATGATTCATGTGTTGGACTTAATAAAATCATAAGTTTACACTTTTGAGACAATTTTCTTCAATGCAAAAAAAAAAAAGAAGGATACAAATAATGGACTTAATACAAGTAAAACAAATCAATGTGATCATAAAAGAAACAACATAGCCATATAATTAAACTAACCCATACTCTCTTCATTGTTTCCTTGATATCATCATCAGGCTATTGCAGATGTAATTGTCTCAACCTCTGTAGGACGCCACCATGATTTCTGAACAGAGAGCAACCCTTCTCCACCTTTGGAATATTTCATTGTTACATTCCATTTCATCGATTTCACCATCTTCTCTATTTCTCCTATTGTTTCAACATCATCTCTTACTATGAACGCCCCTTGTGGTCTAAGAATCCTGTCCACTTCAGCCATTACCGACACCAAGTTGCACCTAAAGGGTTTTGTTTATCCATAGTAATCAGAATTTGCAATCAAGAAAGGCAGGAGTGATGCTTATATGTGAATGTAATATAGATACGTACCTCTTCTTTAGTGCAGAGAAAAGATGATCAGCATGAAGAAGGTCGTAAGTTCTAGGGTAGGTGCTGAATGATTCACACCAATCATGGTAGATTCCAAACAAACCACGTTCATATATAATTGGAAGCGTATCAGCTGAGTCGATAGGAACTACATTCATCACCCACAGTTTCAGATCCTTTAAGGCAGCAGCAAAACTGAAACCCACAAAGAGAGAGAGATCATTAGAAACAAACAAATATAGCCAATCTTGAGTTTATGAACGATCTTTGCTTACTTACCCTCCATATACTGCTCTCATGTCCATCACATTTCTCACATAAGACCAATCGATTCCCATACCGTTAAGGTATGACTTTGAAACTATAGTCTTCCAACGTTCATGGTCTGCTGTGAAATCCTCTTGTGCAGGTTTTCCATATACACCTTCTTGAGAATCTAACCACTGAGGAGCAGTCTCTACTCTCTCAGGCCACTTTTCAGGCCAAACTGCTCCGCGTTTTGATGAATCTTCTGTTACCTTGTGCATACATGCCTCAAGTGGAACATTCCTGCATCAAACCAAGCTTATTTTAGCAACATAGTTCCATTGCATTACTAACTGATGTGAGAAAGGGAATAGATAAAACTACCAAGCGGCATTTTGATCATCAGAGTCTTTGCATAGAGGTGGCTCGTCTTGAGATCTTTTGTTGTAGCATTCATTAGTCATTGGCTTTTGGTAAATGGCAGCACCAACTTCGTTCAGTTCATCTTTCTTAATGGTCATTAGCTTCCAGCACATCGCCTTTGTTAGCTTCGACATAGCTGCAAAACAGAGAAAAGCATCTCACAAGTTGGTCAAGACCCAGTTGCAATAGTCTTATTTAATGCCCAAACCTTTCCATATGCCAACATCTTCTTCGGTCTTCCTGTACACTGGAGTCGCCGACCAGACAAAGAACCCACCAGGCCTTAACGCACGGTTCAGTTCCAAAAGTAGTTTACCACCTTCAGTTCAGACAACACAAACAAAAGGTTATCCAATGAAACAAAACAAAAAGATACTAAATTACACTACAAAATGGTAAACTTTGTTACCTTCGATATGCCAAGGGACTCTACAACGAGCACAATGGATAAGGTCGAAAACAGATCCTGGAAAAGGTAATCTCTTGGTTCCCATAACATTTGACATTGCAGGGATACCACGTTCCAAAGCAAATTGCACCTGTGCCTCGTGTTCATCTTTGGGTGCAAATGACAAAGCAAGCACATCTCTGTCAAAAAGATATCCTCCGAAGCTAGCAACACCACATCCAACATCCAATATAACACGGGTTCTATTTCCCCAAGCAATATCAGGATATGACTGCAATACACAGAACAATAACAATGTTAATAGCCAATGAGAAAGTTGTGTTGACACTGAATGAAAGATCAAAATAATAAGTTGTACATCTTGGAGGAAATCGATATAGTGAAGAGCACCGTTCTTGAACTGAGTACCACCACCAGGGAATGTTAAGTATTCACCACTCATCTTCACCCAGTTCTGATGTCCCTTGACTTGTGCAAGCTTGGTGTGAGGAATATTGTTGTACCAGATCTGTGTGGCAACACAAAACAAAACAAAAGAGTTAATGGTCATCATTGACAAGTAACATAAATGATATTGAAGTTTTTACCTTTTCTCTGCTCTTAGGCCACTTGATGGATCGCTTATACCCTTCAGGAAGAGGCACAAGGCAGCGTGGAGCCTCCTCAGGACAATGCCTCTCACGATGTTCATAATGCTTTGTGGAATGAAGCTTCCTGATAGCTTGCAAATTGTCAAGACAAGGGATGTAGTCTGGTCCAGCTGTGACATTGCATACTTTCCACTTGATAGAGGACACTTGTGCTTTCTTCTCGTTCTGCGATTCAACCAATTGGGTAGACCAAGCCCCACTTCCAGTGGTGGACTCCTTTGTTATCTCAGCCTGGTCACCAGCTGGGAACACATCCTTACTCTTCTCAGTGCTCACTTCAGTTTCACCACCGTTTTCTTCAGACTTCTTCTCGGTGTTGTCTTCAGACTCACCAGCATTCTCTTCAGTTTTGTTTTCTTCTGAGCTCTCTTCCAGTTGTGTCTTTTCTTTTTGCTTGGTCTCATCAGTTTCTGACTCCGTATCTTTTCTATCCCCTTCACCGTTTTTGTCTTCAAACTCCTTTCTTTCCTCAACCTTCTCTTCGTTGCTCTCTGTCACAACCTCAGTTTCTTCATTCTTTTCGTTTGTGAAATCACTCTTAGTAGTAGTAGTAGTAGTAGTTTCCACATCTTTTGTAGTCTGGCTTGAAGAGAAGTTAATAGACTCAGTTGGGGCAGACCATGAAGACATGAACATCCAAGCCCCAACCATTGAGAGAGAAACGATCAAAACTATGGTAATGGTTAAGCCATAGCTCGATGACTTCCTCCCGTCTACACGAGAATATCTCCCCGTTGCCATGTTCCTACTAAACCCACAACACAATCTCTACTCACATGCACCTGCAAAACAAAAACAAATCGTTAGCTTATAGTAGTAACTAGAAAAACTACCAAAAGGTCCGGTTTTTATCTTCGACACTGCTAGATAGTAAAAGCATAGGAAGATCTATAAGGCTAAGTCGAAGTTCTGAGCTCAAGCAGATGACTTTATGACACTATAGAACTAACACAGAGCAGAGAATTCTCATAATTGCAGATCTTAAGATCAACCTAAAATCTACACAATAAGATCGATATATACCTTTAACTGAACAGATCAAAGAGTAGCCAAAAACCAAGTCACAATACTTTAAGCAGAACTAAGAGCAGCAAACATCAGTTAAGAAGTAAAACAAACAAAGAAACAGAATAAGTGTTTCAAGTAAAGATTACCAGAGAGAGAGGGGTTTGTTGGGTCAGATCAGTCCCAAGATTGCAACTTTATGAGGAGAAGAGAGAATCCCAGATCGGGATCTAGTCTAGTAGTAAAGAGGGAGAGTGTAGGGTACAATGATCCACTAGATTTGCTGATTTTTTATAACTCCAGAGAGCAAGTGGTGAAGCTACATGATGGTAATAATCACACTACTACTTATTTTACTCTCCACAGCTTTACGGCCTTAAAACACCAGACTTTTCACTTTTGGATCTGGTCTCCACCCAATTCTAATAATTGTTCTGTTTACTTACTAATCCTGCGTCGTCGGTCCACCGACATAGAGCAGCTATAAAAGACTTTATAAGGAAATGTTTAGCTCGTTGAAAAGGTCATCGTTTATTGAGGAAAACTCTGCAACAACTCATTGGGCCTATTTTTCCTAGTTTATGTTTTACCCCATGGATTGGTCATGTGAATCTGACAGATTGAGAATTTCATTGTATATTCTCTTATCAAAAGTTTTTAACCCCTCTTTCAACTTTTAAACTGTCATGGAGATCTCTGATTTCATCATCCAGCTTTGGATCTTACATAAACTACAATTGTTGGTTTACTTTTTGCACATTTTTTTAAAAAAAAAATCAACTGTCCATTTGATTCCAGTAAAACATTATTATCTGTTATATTAGAATTAAGGCTGCAAAAAAATGTTTTGTCCACTGAATATCGTAAGGTGATAGAGTATAAATATGTTAATGATATTTGAAGTGATTATTTAGTTTTTTTTGTTAATAATAGATAGTTGTTATAGTGATAAAAAAATACAATGATTTCAATGGTAAAATACATTTTTATTATGTATAATTGTGACATTCTTAGCTTAGGTAAAATCCATTTAGTTGTGATGGAAATGAAATTTTTATAATAAAAATTGTATTTACCATTCCAAATTAATTGTCATTCTAACTAAATTTTTTGTTACAAAATAAATGTCATTTTATGATTTCAGCACAAAATCTAAAATGATTTATCTCTTTTATTTTTAATAGTATTAATTAAAGTAATAAATTTTACATAAATTGAATAGTGAAATAAGTGTAAAATTGTAAAGTTGATTATTTTCTTTATTCGCATGGAATAATTTAAAGCAAGGATGAAATCTATTCCATATTTTAGTTAGGTAATAAGTACTCCTTCTGTTTCTAAATAAGTGTCATTTTAGTTTTTTATTTTTGTTTCAAAAAAGTGTCACTTTGCATTTCCAATGCAACTTTTCACATATGATTTTTTTTATCCTTTTAAATGACCAATGGATGTTTTTTAAAATTATTTTTATTCAAATAATTGAACATAGGTATATTAGTATATTTTCTATTTTTTTAATCTTCGTAAAAAGTGTTAAAGTGACACTTATTCAGAAACGAAGTAGTAAACATAAGATTAAATCAATAAGGAATAAAAGTATTCCAACCGCCTAAAATATAAAACTGTTACCTCACATCAGTTCTTGCTTCCTTGTAAGAAGTAAATGTCATCACCTTTTCATAACAATGAAGAAAAAAAAAAAACTGCAATACATCTTTGAATCTTGAGAAAAAGATTTAACAGATAAACTAGCTAGAAAAACTCACACAAGGCCCAATAGCCCCATTGCTGACTTTCGTGTTAGCCCAATAGGCCCGTATTCAATCCTTTGTCTGGGTTGTTGGATGGATTTAATTTCAGATGATCTGAAGAGTTTTGACTTTTTGTTTGGTTTCCGACAAACAGATCAGAGATGGATTAGATTGAGAGAAAAGGAAAAACCAAACAAAAAGGAAAGGTTGAGATCTGTAAGAAGAAAGAAGAAGGTTGGAAGCAGATAACATGTCTGCGATTGTTTGCGGTAGCAAGAGATCTCTTTTCGAGGATTTGTCCGCCGCTTCTTCTTCCCCTCCCGTCTCCAAGAAACTCCGTTGCTTTTCATCGTCTTCTCCGCCTCGTTACCCTCCTCCTCCCCCCTCCTCCTCGTTGCTCCTCCTCGATCACCTCGCCGCGATTTTCCCCGATATGGATCATCAGGTAAAGCTAAAGTTTTAAACTTTCTTCTTCGGGTTTGCAAGATTCTGACTTTTCTCGCTTTGTGTGTGTGTGTATGTGTTTAGATTCTTGAGAGGGCAATTGAGGAATGTGGAGATGATATTGATTCTGCTATTAGATGTTTGAATCAGCTTCGTTTAGAATCAACCAATAAGAACTCAGAACCATCTCTAGTCCATGAAGAAGGAGGAGGATCATCAGGGAAGGAGGGAGTCTTGAACATGGATGGCACTGAGTGGGTTGAACTCTTTGTAAGGGAGATGATGAGTGCTTCAGACATGAAAGACGCAAAACACCGTGCTGCAAGAGCTTTGGAAGCTTTGGAGAAGTCCATCAACGCACGTGCTGGTGCTGATGCAGCTGCCCAGAGCCGTCTCCAGCAGGAGAACTCGATGCTGAGGCAGCAATTAGAAGCTATTGTCCAGGAGAACAGTTTGCTTAAACGAGCCGTGGTGACGCAGCAGAAGCGGCAGAAAGAGAGTGAAGATCAAAGCCAGGAGTTGCAGCATCTGAGGCATATGGTGACTCAGTACCAGGAACAGCTTAGAACTCTTGAGGTGAACAACTATGCGCTCACGCTTCATCTGAAACAAGCACAGCAGAACAGTTCCATCCCGGGACGGTTCCATCCTGACGTGTTCTAATGGTTTCTACTTTGGGTGGAATGCTCAGACGTTATATCTAATTTCAGTTTCCAGTGTTTGTTGTATGTTTCTTCTCCTTCTCCGTTGGTTTGTGACTATTTTATAAATTATGGAATGATTGATGAATTGGCTATAGTTGGGGAACAACAGTGTGTCCGAAGCAGTTGTATTTTTAGACAAGACTTTGAGACATACATGTTTTGTAAATAAGTGTATTCCATACAATACCAATAAAATAAACTTATGTACATATATACATCTTAATCTACTAGTTTCATCTAACTGGAATACGCTTAAATTACAATCCTACACCTATTATGTAAAAGTTGAGTTGTGTCATATGAAGGATTCATCTCCACACAAGTGACTTGAACATTCTTAGGTTTAAGTATCTGATAAAGCATATAAAAGTGATAGTACTCACAGCTCAACTGCATAAAAGAAAGGTTGTTTTGTGGTTTATACAACGAACTTAACAACATGCTCATCATTGCTTTCTTCACTACTACATGTATTTATATATATGATCATTCTTTTTCATCAGATCATGTACTAAACATGACTGAATTACTAATTAGGGGCCCTTTATGATCACATACAACAAAGACAGAAGCATGTGTTATGTTTGGTTTGGTTGCTCTAAGTTTATCTAAACTCTTGTACCTTCTCTTTATATATGTAACAAGCCTATCGGATTCCTCATCAGCTATAACTTGCATTCAAAGAATTATACAACACGATTTCCAAAATCGCTTTCTCTTTTTGAACTAAGAAAATCTTTTCCTCAAGAAGAATGGTGAACACAAAGAAGCTGCTCAAGATGGCCAAGAAATGGCAACAGAGAGCAACCCTCACCTGCTGCAGAGAAGGGTTGTTTTGAGGTTTACACAGTGGATAAAGCACGCTTTTCTTTTCCAATAAGTTTCCTAAGCAACACAGTTTTCCAAGAGATGTTGAAGATATCCGAGGAAGAGTTGGGCCTCCAAGCTGGTGGACCAATCACATTACCATTTGATTCTGTTTTCTTGGAGTCTATCATCAAACTGATAGAATGTCAAGTGGATGGAGATGTAGAGAAGGCTTTCTTAATGTCAGTCTCCAGTGCTAGATGCTCTTTACATTGTTCTTTGCAACAAGAACAAAAGAGTAGTACTAATCAACAATTGCTTGTATTCTAGGATTTAGACATATTGTGTGTTTGTAGAATGTTTAGTGGATTAAATAGATAGATAATTCCAGAAATACAAACTATTATTTTGTCTCTCTCTTTAAAAAGTTATCACATAAAAAAACTTCAAAATGAAGTTCCATTTTGAAAGAAATATTATATACTTCAAAAATCACTTGTGATAATCTCTGTACAATGTTCAAGCTATCTATCTTGTTCCCAAAAAAATGTTCAAGCTATATATCTTACTGAAAAATGGTGGAGCATTAACTGCAAGTTTTGCAGCTTTTGAGAGATTCTCATTGTTAAAAACCTTAAAGAGTTAGGGGAATGAACTTTAAACTTCTCTGAGAACGTCAAAGGGCCTACAAGTTCTACATATTTCATTCACTTGAACATGTCTTTGATCTATATATTATTAAATATAAGATTCATAACGACATCCACATGGTTTAATCCACAAGTTGATAAGCAGTCAGGATCACATACAACGAAGACAAGAACATCTGTTCTGTCTCGTTCAGTTTCTCTAAGTTTATCTAAACGCAAATAGCTTCTCCTTATATATAATGTAACCAAAATCCACAACAAGAACATAATAATATATATTACCATACACCTCAAAATTTTACATGTATGATAAGATTGTAATGTATTGAATATACAGTTTTTTCAGAAATATAAACTACTAGTTTTGTCTAAATTAACTTCTATCACTTGTTGTTTGTCACTATCATTATTCATGTTCTTAAAATAAAATTTGACATACAAGCACGCAATTGATCTATTTCTTCATCCTAAGGTCTAGAGAACAGTATCTTTGAGACACTTTAGTGATACCATTTTGCAAGTCTTTGAAGACATATCTACTCTGATACATTAAAGGCATGTCTCTGAAACAAGAGCATGCCCTTTGTATGATCTGAACTTGATCTTTCTTATAAGAAAAGTAAGATAAATGTATTAACCTAATGTTCTTCATCTTTACTTCATCAGCACATGTGTTTGTATGTATCTCTATATCTGATCATTAAGTTCTAACCAGATTTTGTTGTCTCTGATTCACCAAAAGATTTGTTGTCCCCTTAATAATTTTCTTGATTAATTATTTTTTCTGATGCACTACTAATCAACTAGGGACCCTTATGCTAACAAACAAAGCTATACAAAAGCTTAAGTTATCAACTTCTCATTACCGAAATATTATCATATAATGTAAATATACATTTATACCACATGATCATGTACTATTTAGAATATTAGAGGACTGGTCTATTCATTTTTGATGCATATTTTACAAGTCTACTACAACCTAAAGAAGATGAATAACAAAATTAGGAATACTTAAGGACCCTAGAAACCTAACATACCTACTTAATTTCTGCAAGGTTTAGGGTTTTGACTTTTCTGAAACATCAGAGGACCTACAAGCTCTACATCTTTCATTCACTTGCACATGTCTTTGTGTATAAATAATTTTGTTATAATACTATTGTATAAGATTCATACCCACATGGTCATGTCTTCTCATCAGATGTTAAAATCCACTAGTTGTTGAGCAATCAGGATTGGTCACTTTATGATCACATAAAAGGAAGACACAAGCATGTGGTCTGTCTAGTTTAGTTACTCTAACATACAATAGTTTCTACTTATATATAATCCAACAAGCTTATAGGATCTTTCATCAACTACAACTTGCATTCATACAGTTATACAAACACAACTTACAAATCTCTTTTATCTCTAAATTTTCATTTTGCCTAAAGATAATGATGAACCCAAAGAAGCTCATGAAGATGGCCAAGAAGTGGCAACAGAGAGCAGCCTTAAGCAGGAAAAGAATCACATTCCAAAGATCAAGTACTACTACTACTACTACCTCAACGGCTATAGAGAAGGGTTGTTTTGTGGTTTACACAGCGGATAAAGCACGCTTTGCTTTTCCCTTAAGCTATCTGAGCAACTCTGTTTTCCAAGAGATGTTAAAGATCGCTGAAGAAGAGTTTGGTCTCCCAACCAGTGGACCAATCACCTTGCCGTTTGATTCAGTGTTCTTGGAGTATCTTATTAGATTGATCGAACGAAGAATGGATGAAGATACAGAAAGAGCTCTGTTGATGTCAATATCTAGTGCAAGATGTTCTTTACCATGCTCTTTACAACAACAACAACAACAAGAACATTTGCTTGTATGTTAGAAAATTAGTATTTTCTGTAATTCTAGTCATTCTTTTGTGTCACAGTAGAAAACACATTATTTCAGAAATACAAACAATTATTTTTGCCTCTCTTATAGACTGTCTCATCAAAATCAACTTTCATTGCAAATAAAGAACACTGAACCTGTTTGGTTTACTCAAACTGAGTTACCTTGAAACATGCTGTCATCAGTTTTCCCTATGAATCTCTCAGACAAACAATAGGAAGAAGTCTAATACAGACACGAGGTGTCTCTATAGGGACCTACATGCCCTTCGTCCTCAATTCACAAGCACATGTCTCTCTGGTCATTGATCATAACACCACATATCTTGTCCTTGATCTCACCAGAGGATTTGTTGTCCCCTGATAATAATTGCTTGACCGATTATTTTTTTGACTCACATTTGATTTAGCTGATGCCTGATGGATGTACTAACCAACCAAACTCAAACCCTTATGCTAACTGACAAAGATGTCCAGAAGCATGAGTTTGGTATTTTTTGGCATCTCTTGTACGTTAATGTTCATATAGCTTTCATACCCACATGCTCATGTTTCTCATAGGAAGTTGTATAGTCCACAATTTATTTGCATTACCAAACTGGGACCCTAATGATCACACAGAAGCATGAGACTGTGTCTGGTTAGGTTGCTCAGGAGCTTGTCATAAAGCCTGTCTAAAACTAATAGTTTCTCCTATATCAAACAAGCCTTTGGATACTTCATCAATCACAAGATTCATTTAGAGAGCTCTACAAACACAACTTACAAATCTTAACTCTCTTTTCTATCGAAAATACATTTGTCCTTAAAACCATGATGAACACAAAGAAGCTCATCAAGATGGCAAAGAAATGGCAACAAAGAGCAGCTCTTCACCGGAGAAGAATCTCATTCCACAGATCAAGTACTAGCAGTACCGCCGCTGTAGAGAAGGGTTGTTTCGTGGTTTACACGGCGGATAAAATGCGTTTTGCTTTTCCATTAAGGTACCTTAGCAACTCTGTTTTCCAAGAGCTTTTGAAGATCTCTGAAGAGGAGTTTGGCCTTCCTGCTGGTGGATCAATTACGTTGCCATTCGATTCTGTTTTTGTGGAGTATCTCATTAAGTTGGTCGAGCGAAGAATGGATGGAGATACAGAAAAGGCTTTGTTAATGTCAATATCCAGTGCTAGACGCTCTTCTTTACTTTGTTCTTTAGAACTACAAGAACAACAATTGCTTGTATATTAGAGTCTCTATGCAACAAAGATTGTAAATATAGTTAGATTATACTGGAATACAAAACAAGATTTGGCTACTCAGCTCGCTTTCAACAAGTGAAAGCTGAAATGAAGGACAGGCTATTAGTTTGACCTCTGCAACAGTTATTTAACATCCATTGCTCAAAACCTAAAGCATCTCATATGGAGAGCCCTTTCTCAAGCAATAGGAAAGGCAACAGATCTGATTACCAGAGATGGTGTAGTAAACCCTGAATGCATTATTTACTTTGTCCAACTTTTGGCAGACTTCATGGATACAAGCCACAGCTTCAATCTCTTTTTCTTGAACAACCAAGCTTCAACCTTTTAAAATTTGTATTTCAGTGTATAACAAGTGAGTATAAAAGCTTGATTACAATCTCATTAAAAGGTTATTGAAAGAGTAGACTAATATAATTACAATCATATTAAATCTTACACTAAGCAATTACAAGATTATTGTCACAGCCAGTTCAAGGTTCTTAACTTGAACGAGTCCAAATGAAAACCCACTTCTGTCAAAGAACCATCTAATAATAACAATCCAAAGACCCTGCACAAGGATCAATAACAATAAACAGCCATAGTGATATGACAAGGGAATGAAGTATCATGTTGATTATGAAAAAAGAAACAAAGCGTAGCAAAGGAAATAAGAGAATTAAAAGAATTAAGAATAATCTGCAATCTCAGTCGAAAGATGGTGATCTAGTGATTTAATAATCATGATATTATCATTGAATATGGACAAATGTTTCATCATTGATTGTAGAGAGCAAAAAAAAACTATGAAAATCTGTAAGAAGAGATCAGATGGTAGTGCATGTCCATGAATCAACACTGTAATTCAGATTTGCAGACGTATGGAAATATAATCCTCATTCCTCTTTCCACAAAACAAAAACAGAACTTTAGAAATGAAAAACATAATTCAATCAATGGGATAATATGGATCAGAAAATATGGCAAATCAATCACTCTGCAGAAGCAGATCAGACTGGGTGTCACAAAACATTAATGCCATTTCATCACATCCATATCAAAACCAAACAAAAGAACACAGCTTGTGAATCAATCTTCACAATAATGGACAATACATAAGAAACTACTTCAGACACAGTCCACTCTTCACTCTGCAAACTAACAAACAATATAAAACAAAAAAAAATCATGGATGAATAGAATATAAACAGGTAAAAAAGTAACAGGTAGCTTATGTGGATAAACTAGCAGTGTCGCAAAGGCCTGTTAATTCAGTTTATGCCTCTGAAAAACGAAATGTCCAACTACTTTTGGTTTTAAGTTTGGACATCAGATACCATAAGGCAATTTACTAACAATAACACAAAACTCAGATCAATAATTAAAGGGTAAAAAAACTGCAATCTCAGCCGAAAGATGGTGATCTAGTGTTTAATAATCACTGGATTATCATTAAATATGGACGATTTTATTCATCATTGATTGCATTAGAGAAATTTTAAAAAAAAAAGAATTGATTGAAAACCAAAAAACAAAGAAAATCTTTAAAAGGAGAGGTCAGATGGTAGTGCATGTCTATGAATCAACACTGTAATTCAGATTTGCAGACGTATGGTAATATTCATCCTCATTCCTCTTCTTTCGACACATAAATTAAAACAAAAAAAAAACAGAACTTTTCGAAAGATAATTCAATCAATGGGATTATGGATCAGAGAATAAGGCAAATCAATCACTCTGCAGAAGCAGATCAGACTGGGTGTCACAAAACATTTTATGCCATTTCGTCACATCCATATACTATATGACCATAAGACAAAACTAGCTAACATTACAAGATAAAAAAAAATCTTTGGAGAATCAGACAGAAAAATAGTCAATCACCATGTTGCAACCATCGCAATGGATGCAAATAAGACTGGGGCGACAAACACTTATCATCACTTTCTTCAAAACCGAACGAATCAAAACAACATAGAAGATCCACAAAAGACATCAAGCTACACAACTAGCTTAACATTAAAAGATGAAATCTTTGAGAATCAGACAGAAAATAGTCAATCACCATGTTTTAAGTAAGACTGGGGCGACAATTCCTTATCATCACTTTCGTTTGAAAGCCATCGATAATCAATCAATCAACACGAAGGTAGACAAGAAACCCAGAAAAGAAAATTGAAAGTACTATGAAAGTTAGAGAATGTTATTTGAGGCTGTCGAGTCTCTGCGGATGCTAAAAGCTTGGGGGTTTTGCCATTATATAGAAGCTATTTGTAGGGTTTAAGAGGTTAAGCTTGTGTGGTGGTGAGCGGCTAAACACGGTCCGGTTCAATTCGTTTTTAAAAAAAAAAAAATTTAACCGGTTTCCGAAAATTCTCATGGTTTTGGGATCTTTCTTTCTTTTTTGCGCTAAGCCGAGCATCATCAACGTTGACTAATCATGTTTACCTGCCTGATCACCATTGACTACCCTATAAAATTCATTCTACGGCAACTTTTTACGCCATACTGAAAGTTTCTAGTAATTGTTTCGGAGATTAACTCAAAATGCCCTATTTCTTTTAATATTCTGCATAAATAGTCGGACTTCCATAATTTTTTCGGAATATATTTAGAAATGTTTAAGAATAAGTACCATGTCCAACTGGATAAAAGCAAATAATGAGACATTAAAAACTGCCAAAGAATCTAGCTTTTCTAATCAGTAAGAACATCTTTGAAAAATTGGACAATACTTTCTACATGTACAAAGAGCAAAGCCAAGAATCTTGGGTTTTATAAAACCTGCCTTGAACATCAAGCTATCAACTTTACCAACTCTCTAAATAAACCTTTCTTTCATTACCCAACAGCCTTAGCAAGAAAAGAACAACGCGAGTTAGCATATAAAGTAGCTTTCATTATTTCTCGTCCCAAACATAAAAGAACAAACTTAAGTTTCCTCATTTGTCTCTTTCTTACCTCTCTTCACCCGGTTTTATAGTTTTACAAAAGGCGAAATGGCGGGTGAGCAAATGAAACCTGTTGCTTCTCTACTTCTGGTGCTCAACTTCTGCATGTATGTTATTGTTCTAGGGATTGGAGGATGGGCCATGAACCGAGCCATCGACCACGGTTTCGAAATCGGTAAGAACACTGAGATTGCTTTTGGCATGTATAGCTTGTCTTGTTGTTATGTAACTTCTTATATTTTGGAGCAGGCCCTGATTTGAAGCTACCAGCACATTTCTCTCCAATATATTTCCCGATGGGAAACGCAGCCACAGGATTCTTTGTTGTGTTCTCCTTGCTGGCGGGAGTAGTTGGTGCGGCTTCCACAATCTCGGGGCTTAGCCACATTCGTTCTTGGACCGTGGGAAGCTTACCGGCTGCAGCAGCAACTGCAACTATTGCCTGGACCCTCACAGTCCTTGCCATGGGGTAAAAATAACTATATCAGCCTCTCTATAGTTTCACAAGCAAACACATCAATGTTTTGGGACAATGATGGTAAGACTAATTATTCTTTCATCAACAGATTTGCCTGGAAAGAAATCCAGCTTCATGTGCGAAATGCAAAACTGGTGAGAATTTTCTCTATTATTCCCAAATCTTCTTATAGATTCAGTTTTGGAAAAGAAACACAATAATTGGCTTGATGTTCCTCTCCTTTTCTGTAGAGAACCTTGGAAGCGTTCTTGATCATACTCTCAGTCACGCAGCTTCTTTACATCGCCGCTGTTCACGGCGTGAGGAGACCTACTTAAGGAATCATTGGGTGTTTCTACTTTTCAAGTCAATCATCCGAAGCTCGGGGTTGAGTGTGTGAATGTTTGTGTGTGTGTGTGTGTGATTTTTATTTTATAGGAAGTTGAGCAAAAGCTTAAGTTAATTTAAATTCATGCATTCTTTGTGTACAAAAGGATCAGATCTTGTTTTGTGTGCGTGTCACTTTGTGTTCATGGAATAAAATCAAACGTTGAGGCTTGAAATGAATCACGCTTCTACTTAGAGAAAATAAAGGGATGATAATTTGGGAGATAAAAAATAGAGCTATATTTAGTCTCATGAAATCCAAAATCCATTTAATGAACGAATGTATTTCAGTAGAAGAAAATGAAAATTTGAACCCTATTAAGGATTTTGGTCTTGTTTGTTATGTTGCTAAAAGCTGTCCACATTATTATCTATGTTGATAAATGTACAGAGAAGAGTGTACCGACCGTGAATCATCTTGTTTCGGTTGTCTTTGAGCTTTGGTTGCCATGTGCGTCCACCTTTATCTAACTCCTGCTCTTCTGCAGCACACCGCAGAGAAGACATGTTACTGAGATGGGTTTATAACATAATAGACAGTGTTGTTAACAACTCACACAAGAACAACAAAATGATTTGATCTGTTAGGGAGAGTAACTAAAAGAATCTGATCCTTAACTGTTATCTTACATGATTGTGTCATTGTGTGGCTCCCAAACAAACAAAATCTAAGTTGGTAATAGCTACCAAGAACTGCAAGCAAGGAAAAGCATATACTAAACCTGAGGTTTCGTATTCTATCATACAAATACAAACGCAATCCAATTTTCTGAAAACAAAATGATATGAAAGACAAGGACGCAATATGAGTTATAATCTTGTTGTAACTCAACCGAAGTCTCTAACAATCCAAAGATTCTAACTCTATGAACCATCTTACTAGGATAATTTAGATGGTTAGAACACACTTTAGGTCATGGAAGATCATCTAGCAAGGATCATAAACCAAGACTAACCTGTGTTTATCTGTCAGATCCTGTCATCGCATCAAACAAACCGCAGCAACTTAACCACGAAGTTCGGACGGCTGGTGGACCAGGCAACATAAGACGCTGCTGCATACGGCCAGGAAATTTTTGAAAAAGAGGAATTCAAATGTACATGATGCAAGAATAGAAGAAGATGCTACCTTTTCTTGAGAGGATAGTGGAACTTCAGATTCACTCTCTACTTGTCTGCTTGTTCCAGCATCTTCAGACCCAGGAAGAGTAGCCAACTTACCATTCTCTTTTTCCAGTCCCGTAGTTGGATACTCTTTAGTTTCACCAGACACCAGATTCGAGTGTTTTGAGGTCTCAGCATGCTCACTCTTTTCAGAAACCACCACTTTGGAGACAGAATCAACAACAGGAGCGACCTCCTTAACACAAGGATCCTTGGAAGCTACGTTTTTTGACTCCTCTGCAATAATTTTCTTGTCATCTGTTTCTCTTTCAACTGCAATATCATTGCCACAGTTTGGTCCTAGTCCCTGAGTAGCATCTGATATCTCTTTAGCAGTGTCAGCAGATGGATCTTGTGTCCCACCAAATTGTTCATTTCCTTGAGAACCAAGGGAACTCAAATTGTTATCACTTTCCCTATCATCTTGGCTTCCATGTTCATCATTTCCTCCTGAGATTTTTTCTTGTTAAATTTAAAAGATGAGACAAAAATTACTGAAAAAAATGAGTAAAAAGGGGACTAAGCACTTGGTGACAAATGCTATTCGATTCGTGGACGGTGTGTTCTTCATCATCATCAGTTCAACAAAATCTATAGCTCAAGTCATGAACTAAAGCATCATTCTAAACCGATCATCAAAGAATCTAAAACAGTTGGAATTGTAAACTCTTTCTTGTCGGATGTTCCACTTTGGGTGTAATGACAAGTCCACATAGATTTACTCTTTGGATTCCTTTCCAATTAGAATTGTACATCTCTTATATATTAGATGTTTTTTGTTTAAATTTCGAATGTGGGATTAAAGAGTGTACATATACATTTCATGAAATGGCATGACGCGATAAGACTATACGAAAATCCATTCACAAAATCTTAGCAACAACAAATTGAGCTGGAGAGGAAGAAATGTACCGTGGAGATTATCGACATGATTGTTCGTGCTTGTACCAGTCGCTTGCTGCTGCTGCTTCTTCCTCAACGCCTTTCTCTTCTTGGCACCAGGCGGCATGATGGATCGGAGGATTTGAAATTTGAAATCAAATTGTTCGCTCACTCTCTCTTGACTGTGTGTGGAGTGGAGTGGACTGCGTTCTCCTTTTTGTCTCTACGTTGGGAAAAGCAGAATCTCTTGTTGAATGAAGAGATAAGGAGAGACACTTTTTATTTTAGTTTATTGATTTATTTGTTTCCTTAAATAACTCTTTTACTTTTCAACCATAAAACCATTTCCTTTTTATTCATTTGTATACAAAGAAAAACTAAATATTTATGGATTTTTTATTTCTTATCACAAAAATATAACTAATCAGTCTATAAGTTTTTAATTATTTACTACCTAAAATCTTCTCATAGGCTGCACTGGAATGATTAATTTATTTGAAATTAATCTTTCCATGGAATTCCATAAGAAATTTACTAATAACAATAGAAATTTTAATATACATATATATATATATTATTTTTGGAATGAAAAAAAATATAAATCTTTTATAAAATATTTTCTTTTTGTTTTACAATAAAACAATGAAAACTCTCAACCGCAAAATTAGGTGCAACATTATAGCTACATATGCAGCTTGGAAAAATTGCAATTACATTTCTATGAAACTACTTGAATAATATATATATTCTGATTGTAACTGAATTTAGAAATCAATATTCTTGTACGCTCAAATTCTTATATTTTTCACCAAGAGATATAAGTAAATCATATAACTATTACTTAAGTTATTTTCTTTTTGAAATGATATTAATTTAATTATAATCATTTGATGAAGCTGTTAAATGTTCTTGCGAAATTCATATGTATTAAAAGTTGCAGAAACTTAATGCAAAATATATGCGTTAAATAAATTCATTATTTTAACTTTAATAAATTACCAGTTAAATTCATAGAACGAATCAAAAAATTGAGCCAACAAAAATATATTTCCAATTTTGATTTTTAATGTGGCTTTTGAAGATTAAAAACGATCTTAATAAAGCAATTGTACACATTTCCCGCAAAAAAACATGTTCAAAAAAAAAAACATTTCCCGCAAAAATATATTTTCAGTTTTGATTTTTAATGTAGAAAATTGTGTACATATATACATGTTTTATCGACTATAGATATTAAAATGCCAGTCCAGAAAAACCATCTCACCAAGTATTTCTATACCCTTCAAATGTTACATCCCATAACTATCCTTTTTATAAGTTAATTGCATTTGGAATTTGCTTGGTTCACTGGTGCTGAGTAAGATCTTTCTTGATCAAGTACGTCCTGTATATCTTCAAAGCTCTAGATAGCTGTTGATAGTACTGATGTTCTGCACTTAAGGCTTTGCATCTCTCGAGGCAAAAGAAAAATTCAAGGCTCCAATGTCTTTGACCCAAGTAGAGGAGTCTCCAAGCACTCCTGAGGATAATTCAACAGATGTGGATCCTCCTTCGAGACTTCGAGTCAGACAACAAATGAATCCCCCTCGTTTACAGCTTGGTAAGAAACTAGAACTAAATTTTAGCTCTTATCTCTTTGTGTCTATAGAGTGAGATTGTGAGAATGCTTGTGCTAGAAAAGTTGCAGAGATTTATTTGCTTTCTTTGTTGTGTGTTTTGTTAGAAAAGCTTATCTCCTAACACAAGTTGGGGAAACAACTTTCAACTTGTCATCTCTTTGGAAATTAATAGTTCATTATTTTCTTGTGAAATTACAGAAAAAGCATTTTTCATAACTGGAACTTGTAGAGAGCCAAAAGCAATAGGCTGCAATAAATGTGAACTTGAGGCCAAACCATAAAACCTTTCAGTAGAGTTACTGAGAAAAAAAAAGACAAGCTAAATTGGGGGAAGATTTGTGGCTAGAAAGGTATGCACGTGAATACAATGAAACATATCATCTGTACGAGTTCAATCAGATTCCGACGCTTTTGATCATCCTACTCGAAGTTTCTGCTGTTCCCACACACATGATTCAGTTGTACTTCCACGTCATCTCGCTTTTTGTTTCATTTTTAACATGTTTAACTTAATGATTTATAATGACTAGTTTACACTTTTAAAAGTACAAATTTACATGTTCGGCATAACTTTCCAAAGTCCATATAACTTATTGATCAAACATTGATGAAGTAGTCATTTCATTGTTGGTCGACACTTACGCATAAATGATTTTCTTATATGAGCTTTGTTTGATATGCAAATTACATTATGGTTAAATCGTCAATCACAAAGCAAACAAAAAAATATGTATTGAGAATAAAAGGTATACATATCGTATGATCATGCTATGATTGCATAAAACCTTCTTGGTCGTTTCTTCTTTTCTTTTTTTTTTTTTGTTCAATCTTGGTCGTTTCTTCTTTGGTAAGGGACATACAAGTTGAATTTTATGCAATTACCGTGAATAATTATTTCCTCGTAGGGTTTATAGAAAGTATTAAAATAAGCACGAGTGGTGAATAAAATGACAGTTAGAAAAAAGAGCTGCATAATCTAAGTACAGAACAATCTATGTTTTTTTGTTCGAAAAAAATATTTTTACATTTTCATTGTAATAGTTAATGATAAGTTTGTAAATTTTTAAAAATTATTAAAATTTTATTGGTTAAAAATTATAGAAAATTGAGAAAGTTCTAAGAATACCAAAAATTAAATATCACTTTTCAAAAATACCCATAGTCAAAAATATATCAACATTTGAATTTACATTTTAATGATTATTGTTTAAGGTTTAGTGTTAAAGGGATGAAGTTGAGTTTCTAAATGTTTTATAAATACTTTTTAAAAAATAGTTTAGTTCTTTTTTTTATTATAAATTTAAGGTATTCTTAAAAATAGTAAATTACAAAAAAATATGTATTAGTAATTTAAATGTTCTATATTGTGTTAATATGCGTAGCAATTTTAAAATATACATTATTTTGAAATAATGGGAATATATAATAGTGACATCCGAATACAAATATGAAAAACAAGCTTAACGGTTAAAGATACAGTATATTATAGTATTGTTCAACAAACAATTCAGTTAGTAAAAATGTTAGTGGATAAGAACATGGCTAGATGCAGGTGCCGTACGTCGGCTTATAATCTTGCCAAAGTATTATATTCATGATGGCTGCTAAGAAATTTGATTACACCGAGATCTTAATTATAAATATCTCCATATGCGTTTTAAATAAAGATAAGAAAGGTTTGACTAATTGATTTGCATTCCACCTTTTTATCTGGGTTAAGAACAGAAGATAGAACTAGGTAACTTATTTGACCATATAATTTATTATATGGTTTACCTTTGACTATGTTGCTCTCAAACACGCGTATTTTAATTTTTGCATATTAGTTTGTCGTTGTTATTTTCTGTCACAAATAAAATTATAAAATTTTGTATGTTATTGAACTGCGTTAATTAAATATAAATGATGCATTTATGCATCTGGCCGAATCAATAGAACCGAACAGCTGGTTCTGTTCCTCTTGTCCTCAACTTCATTGGTGAATATTCCAGTTTTGCATAGATCTTCATAATACATTCATAAATTTTATTATCATATATGGATCATGCTAATTTTTTATATTGTTGGATTTCAATTTTTTTGTAAAAGACAACAAAAAACATTATAATCATAGCTAATCTGAAATTTATCAAAAAGAAGTAACTTAAAAATTTCTTTTCTGGTTTTCTATTACATTTGAGAGAATTCCAAACTAAGAATTAAAATAAATAAACAAGGAAATAAATGTTCTTTTTGACATTTTCCTTTCAACATTCATCCAAGTGACTAACAACAATATGAATTTTTTCCGCTAAAGAGAAAAAAAAAATTAGAAAACGAAAATTTGAATAAAAATTAGGAAAACCGGTCCGAAATTTAAGCCTCCAAAAAACCGGTTAACCTGAGAACCGAATTGCGAACCCGGCAAAGATCTCGTCCTTTGAGAGTCCTTCCGTTACCCGTACAAACGGAAAACGCCATTTGACCTCCTTCAAACCTCCGTCCGACGATCAGATGCGGCGGAACCATTCTCCTCCCTCCGTCCTCGGAATATTCCTCATCCTCTGAATACCTCCTCCTGACATTACCCGGTATATTCACCGGAAGCGACGATGAGAAAGCCGCCGGTGAAGGCAACGGCGTCGTTTTACTCCGTCTAGATCTGTTTTTCACTCTGTTTCCGGAGTTTTCTCGGAAATCAACCGGACGGTTCTCTTTCTCGATCACATCATGGCTCCGGCGAATTGGAAAGTGATTGTCGGAGAAAGTGATCTCAGATTCGTCGAACTCTTCAGACATTTTCAGAAATAAAGGGATGTTTAGGTTGTGTAATGAGAGAAAGGTTTTAGGTTTTGTAGGAAAGGTGAGATTAGATTAGAGAACAGTAAGAAGAGGAGAAGAGAAGAAAAGGGTTTATATAGAAGAGGAAACGTAGAGAGTACTCAAATCTTCTCTTTGTGTCTTAATGTGATGATGTCATCATAATTGCATTGAGTGCGGACCCCGGTTTTACTTTCTATATCTATTCACTGTTTGTATAGGTTTTTGACACTTCGTTGGATTTTTTTTAAATCATTTTTAAAGACTTTGAAATAGAAAGTCTTCTTATCTATAACTGTATGTATGTATGTGTATAAATGTAGATCTGGAACTCTTATTGGATTGAATCCTTCTTCTTTTTCCTGATTATTTCATTTGACCAAATCTTATCAGTTTGTTGATCATATTTGGTTTGTTGATCATATTTGGTTTGTTGATCATCTGATAATATGTTTTATTTTGGTTCTGATTAGTAATCTTATTTCTGGAAATAACTATATGATTTGTAGTATATATATTGTTTTATATAAAAGTATATATGACAGTTTTACATAACTATAACATTTCTTTCTAGATTTTCATTTTTTTAGTTTTTATTAGTGTAAAAGCCTCTGTAAATCAAACTTTATATAATGAAAAAACTTGAAAATTCATTTTCAGCAATATAATGAACACATTTTTAATTATTAGATAGGTTCACTTGTTCAAGAGTTTTACATAAGTTTTAATTGTTGAAAAAATAATATTCTCTCCGTTCCATTAAGATACATATTTTAGAAAAAAAATTGTTTCAAAAAGATAGATTTTTTTAATGTTTTCTATGATAATATTGTAAATATTTAAAAATTAATTGACTTTATTAAATTACTATTAGTTAAAATTATTGAAAATTACAGAAAATGATACATTCATTATAATGATTTAATGTATTTTCTTAGTATGTATAAAACTATTAAAAATTTATTTTTATGAAACAAACAGAGTACTAAGTTTTAATTAGTTTGGGATTTACCATCCTAACAACACAATACAATAACAAGACTGATCCAAATTCTAAATTTTGACAAAAAGAAGACTGGTTCAATTTCAAACGAACTAGTCGGTACAATTATGCATAAAACAAATTCAGGGATAGAAAGTATTATTTATTTTATTGTATTTTATCAAAGGGATAGAAAGTATTAATAATACTCTAATATAGATGGAAACTTGGAATTATACTTTTGAAGTGTTTTACTGAAAAAAGAAAGCTAGGTGTCTGCGTGTCCTGACAAATCAGTCTCCATTTCTTGTGGCCCACGTATTGTTTCACATTATTGTATTTCGTTTCTCAATTTAGTAATGTTTTACACAGGAAATAATAACTTAATTTAACAGAAAAATATTATAATAAACTTCATTGCGTGAATCCTTTACACTGTTTAGGCAGTGGTTCAGTTTATGATATTGTTTTGTAACTTATAACATTTCCGACCCAACTCTATCTTTACTTCGACTCTAGTCTTGAAATATTTTCTAACCAATGCATAGCTTAAAAAGTATATCATCTCGCATTCTAATAAAGTATAGGCAGTGGTGCAGTTTATGAAAATGTTTTAAGAAGATTAAGAATGAATTTATCATCTTGCATTCCCTTTAGAACCGATACAAAGCTGATTAAAAAAACTGTTCCCAAGAATAATAAAACGACACCAATTTTGATGCTAATATATCATCCATCTCATGCATTTATATATATTTTCACATGCATGTATATTGTGATATAGCAACCTAAAGCCAATCGATAGTTTGCAGTGAAAATTGGCCACAAAAATCGTATCATATAGGTAAATGATTACAACCGTACACAGACACAGTCACCATTCAAACTCTTTTTTAGTTTTAGACATTTTTTCAATATTTTTACAATGTAAATGGAATAAGAATATGACAAAGAGTTTTGGAAGTATGTTGTGTGCAAATACGGCATTGTAGGCTCACTTTCCAAATCTATCTTGAAGTGCGATGAGTTTGTGAACCAAACACGTATTATGATTACCTCTTAAAAAACACTTTCTGGAGTAACGGTGTGTTACGAAAAAAAAAAGGAGAAACGGTGTGTCAGAAATCTATACTATTAAAACATAATTCTTTTTAAAGTTATCTACATTGATATGTCATTTTTTTATTTAATTTTTATAAAATAACTTTTACCACTTATTAATTAACCAATCAAAAAACTTTATTTGAACCATTTAAAATTTCAAAAGAAATTAAAAGTCCACTTACAAAAAAATTTATCATTTTTATAATCATCATCAAATCTTTATAATATTTTATTTAATCAAATTGATTATATTTTTAGTAACTACAACAAACTATACGAACAAACATTTAATTTTATCATTAAATTTTTATAACATAAAATACCCTGCGTTTTAAAAACGCGGATCAAAAAGCTAGTATCCTTTTATGTGTGAATGTGGTGATGGTGATAACTGCTTACCATGAAATAAGCATGTATATGTGTTTAAATATGTTTTTCACTGAAAAAAGGGCAACCTAAGTAAAATATGTTTGTTTTTTTTTGTAAATATGTTTGGTTAATAATCTTAATCCAGTATATTACTAGTATATTTATACGGTATATATATCCCGATTTTTATTGCACTTTGTCATGTTGATTTGTTTCTTATTGAGTTTGAAACTAAAGAACAATAGTTAGAAGAAATTATTATATTCGAATATTCTAGAAAATTTCTAGACGTTACATTTTCTCTTTAGCTAAATGCGATAATTCTTAGGTTGTTATATACGTCTCACTGATGGTGAAGACGTCTTCAATGTTATATATAACGTTCCGTTGACATAAAAAAGGTATCGGTTTTGTCATAATTTTTCTTTTCTTTTGTTAGTTGGACACCTGTTCAGCTATCACATAAACTTATATGGTCAGATAAGCATATCGCGCGTAAACACACACACATATATATATATATATATAGATATATTGTTTAAGTAAGCATGGATTTAGTTATATGAAGAAATAGTTGCGTTCAATAAGTCTTCAATCAAAAATTAGATGAGATCAACTAAAGTTTTCTTTTAGTATGCTCACATACGTGTGCGTATTTCCATACACAAACATGTATGGATGTATGTGTGCCAATATGTAATAGTTTAAAGAAATTGCAGTCAATGTTGTGCTGTTCGCAAACAGCAAGACGAGCTCCAATTGGATTAAATAAATTATTGCTTGTCTGAAGTTATGCTATACGTAAGTAAAAGTCAATGGCAATGTAAACACGAAATTGCTAAATTTAACTACTAAAGCCATCATTAACCCTAAGAAATTAGTTTTTTGTTGTTTTTCTTTTTTAAAGTGAATCAATCGTGAGTTAACACGTGTCAGTTGGACCGGTGAACAGTGTAAGAAACTCTTAAAAACCGGTTCTTACTTTATAATTTTTGTAACTGATCTTTACACTGTTCATGGGCTCCACGCCTTAAGAAACCCATTTAAAAATCCCCTTTAATTGTGCTCTAAGTTTGTGGCCATCAAAAATTACCTTAGTTTATCGAGTTGTCCAAAGATGGATCTTTATTCTTATAGGGTTTGGAATCTTATATTTAAGCAACATATGTATTA